>BSBK01011190.1:0-207863 GCA_027943335.1 Chamaecyparis obtusa
CTTTCCTATTCCAACAATTAGGTTGGTGAGATTTAGCTTGTGATAGAGACTCACGTTATGTGAATATTTATGGCACATCATTCTATGTTCTTATACATATGACTAACCTCCTTGTGTGTTCACACATCATGATCTATCTATTTTGGGGTGTTCTTATGAATTTAGGTCCTAACCTATATGTTGTAACACATTTCCTTTATCTTGGAGATTATTGATTGGATAGGCTAACATGTGGTTGGTGATCTTATATATAAGTAGGGTAGTACTTCTTATTTAGGGGGTAGTGGATTGGTAATAAGGATAGCCAAAATATTTGATAGTGAAGACTGAGAATAAGGCATATGTCCTTACTATTGAGGCATGTTTATTGAAAATCTATAATCTATATTTGGAGGATAACTTGATGATAATTGAAGAATGTTGTTCCTTATTTATTGGCATTGTTTATTTATTTGTTTTATCGTTTCCACTATACAATCTCTAGCTGCAAGGTTGGACATCTCCATTGGGGATTTCTCCTTTCTTGACTGTTTCACTAATCTATAGGATTCGAAGGTAAGGAATTCAAAGTAATCTATAAATTATAAAAATTAAAATATCTTTTTCTTTAAGTTTTCTTAGTTTAATTTTTTATATTATCAAGTACCAAAAGAATCAAAATATAAAGAAGCTAGCCAAAATAGATTGCATCATGAATCTTGGATTTTATAAAAGGAAATACATCTACTGAAAATAATATCAAAGGTTTCAAGAGGTCAAATTATAGGATGTTTTTGTATAACCACCCTCCTTGGTTTGTAGAGCCAAAATTGCAGAAGGTATTAACCCTAAGGTTGATCCTTGTTGATTTAAAACTAGCTTGATAACCCTTAAAAATAATAATGGAGAGTATTTAGAGGGTTTAAAGGAATTTAGTTGAAAAACACCAACAAATCACATCAAGATGCTAGACTTCACAATGTATTAGAATCTGAAATCATTAGTATAGATATAAACATTTGTGTTTTCCTAGCATATTTGTAAACTTGTTCCAAATCGCTAAATGAATCAAGGGGATTGACTAAGATTCTATTCTTATAAGGCACTAAGAGGGGGGTGAATCAACACAACTAGAGATCTTAAAATATTCTTAAAAAACTTCCAAATTAACC
This sequence comes from Chamaecyparis obtusa, assembly GCA_027943335.1. Classification (NCBI taxonomy): domain Eukaryota; kingdom Viridiplantae; phylum Streptophyta; class Pinopsida; order Cupressales; family Cupressaceae; genus Chamaecyparis; species Chamaecyparis obtusa. The sequence goes on from BSBK01011190.1 coordinate 1,152, forward strand.
AACATGCAAATGTAAATATAATATAGAAGAAAAGTAAATAAAACATCCACAAATATTCAAAATAAGGACACCAATATTTTTGTGTGGAAACCTTTTTTAGAGGTAAAAACCACAGTGGGAATGATCACCTACTAATATCACTACTACAACAATAATGTTTTCCCTATTAGGAGCATTACATCACCCTATTAGGGGTATAACTGGTTAAGAGTATCTATAACCAAGTTAAAGATTATTACAAAGTCCTATTAGGAACTAATCATTTAAGAGATTTAAAACTCCTTCAAAGAGTTACCTTGTTATAGGATTTAATCTTTAGAACTATTAGGATCCTGCATACCCTGTTAAGAGTAACCTTGTTATAGGATTTTGATCACAAGCATGTTATAACTTTCCTTGAGTAATAAACTCAAATAAGTGATCTGAATTTAGCACTTTCTAGCTGACAGATCCACTGTTCTTCTCAAATGCATTGCTCTTATTTCTTTATCACTTTTGACACACTTCTTCACTTTTCCTTCAACAATCACAATCATCGCACATTATTTAACAACCATAACTTAACAATTTGACATCCTTTCATACAACTTTTCAAGTTGGCATAAAACCCTAAAACATATTACCTAAGTAGGCCTTAAGTTCACTCAAAATTGTGTGAGAAAGAACACCAATGTACCAAGTTGAAATCCTCAATGTCAGTCCTAAAAACTTCAACACTCAACTTGATTGGTCTTTGACTTTGACTTCATCGCTAAATCAATTTATCCAACTCAACTAGACTGGTTGACTTTTCTTGCCAATATCACTAGTATTTGTCTCAAATATCCATGTGCACTCCCAATCTTCTTGAGCGATCATAGATGTAGGTAAACATGACTCTGCAAATACTTCATGACCAATCATAATATTATAATCCTCAAGATTATCATCGCACATCAAATTTATCAACATTGTCTTCATTATCACCGGTACAAAGAACACTTAGGAAAATCCTTATGAAACCACCTTCACCATTGGTATATCTGATTTGACTTGTGAAATAGACTTATTTTCAGTAACCACAACACTAAAACATCCATTACATGATCATACTCATCATATGCCAACAAGCTCCCCATTTGGCATTGATGGAGACACTTAGGAAAAATTACTAAGTGTCTAACTATGCAAAAATTAAGTCAATCAAGTATAGAGCTTCAAGAAAAAGTAAAAGTCCCCCTTATCATGAAATTCCATGTAACATATTGCACTGCTAAATCTATACAACTCCCCCTTACAAATACTTAGCCAGTTTTCTTACTCTATACTACTCCCCCTTTGACAACAATGACAAAGGAATACAAAGATAAGAAAAAATAAAAATTTATTGATAGAGAGTAGCATATGCCTATTTACAATCGATGGAATACATCATTAAAATTTTTCTTCAAAACCTATATATCATAAACCCAAATCTTATGTTGGTTCTCTAGGATAAGTATCCACCCATGCAATAGATATGAAAGATCTTCCAAACCATCTATAGTACACATATTAGGGGATGCTAGGACCTTTTCTATCTCCTTGAATCCTTGATGCAAGATATCCATATTGGGTATAAGTAGACTTTGTAACTCCATCAAATTTGAAATTTTTTTTTCCTTCACATTCTCATAAGCCTTAAGCTTATGATTAATGACATTTACTTGAGATCCAAATTCATAGAAAAATCTTTTATAGGGTCAAAAATTTCTACCACTAACCTTAGATCCTTTTGAGATTCACATCGCTTTTTATCTAAATCCTTAAAAAATTGTGAAAAGTTAGAGATTGAGGTGAGAAACTTACCACCATCTTTTAAAGCTACCTTGACCGAGTTCAATGCCATTATAAAAGTATTTTTATCAAGTGCCATTGATTGAACCAGTTTCTTTAACCTTTTCATTTCATAATATCTCTCCGGCCTCAATGTTGCAACATCCTCTATACTTTGTATCTACTCACCTATAGTTGTGACTAACTAACCTAATTGTTTTATTAGTGTGGCCTTCTCATCATATTTTACCTCAAGAACTAAGTCTGACAAAATATTTCTTGCAAACTATATAACTTGTGCCTCTTTATTCTTCATGATCCCTTTTGGTATTAGACTTAATAGCCATAGTCACATTGATGATTTTAGTAGAGCTCATTGTAATCAAGTCTATTGGCCCTTGAATTATTGGCATGTCATCTTCATCCATCTCATCAAAAAATTTCCTAACAGAAGACATAGAAAATGTTACATTTTCTTCTTCCATGTCTGCAATCTTCTCCTTTAGTTTCTCTTGTATTTCTTGTTATCCTTTCCTCTACACATCCTTATTATGTGCATTCTCTTTCCTCTCCTTGTCTTCATATCCATCGGATGCCTCTATTACTAGTACTTATTGCTACTTACTAGTAGGAACTTTGACAGAGGTATCAATAACTTGATCTTTTTCTTGCTCTATCTCTATGATATCATGACCATCCACATATTCCTCGGTTGTATCCTTAGGCTCATCTAGATCATTTATGAGTGTAATGTCAACTATGATAACATTTACACCATAAACCTTTCATCCTGTATCGGTATGTGTAACCTTAGGTTCATCATCATCTTTTTCCTTTTCCTCTTTTTCATTGTTCTCATCTTCCTCCTCTTCAACAAGACCAAAGAATCTCTTCAAGTTACATTCAATTTCCTCTTGTGTAGACTAAGATTCACCACATAGTGTAATACCCCAAAATTGGAATCTTGCAATCCTAACCAATTTTGTTGTATTTTAGTCTCATTCTATCAAATTTCTAAATCATCAAAGTCCTATCATACTAGGCAATTCTATCTTCTAATTGACTCTACTTGACTTAATGTCGAATGTAGAAGACCCCAAATTTGCATCAATCACACATCATATTTAATTCCTAAATATCAATTACAAATTAGCTAAATAAACCCTATGATCAATTAATTTAATTATAAAGTCCTAGTACTTTAATTTAATTAAATTCACCCTCTTTAGCTAAAATACATGAAAAGGGAATTAAATAAATATCCTCATCTCAAATAAATGAATTTAATTATTCAAATAATTGAGAAAATCCTTTTATGAGGCAATATTGTATTTATTTAAATTAAATATTCTCTCCAAAATCTTCTCTGCAGTTCAGAAAAGAAAACTTTGAGTTAATTGGAATTCAAAAATGCAATAAAATAGTTAAAGCTCCACACAAGCAAAAATAAAAAGTTGAATGTCTCTCTGCTGGAAACTTTCTATTCTGAACTGAACTCTCATTCAATCTTCACCATTTGTCTGATTCAATCTCAACCATCGATTGAACTTGGGATTCTATAAAAGAACCCTCATTTCTCATTCAAAGGATCCAATTTCTTGAGCAATGAAGTGCTATCACATTGTCATTGGAATTTATTTGCATTCAAAGCTTTCATCCTTAGCATAATATTCATTTCTAGATTAATATATCATGTTAGATTAAATATGCACTTCATTTCTTAATCTAGTTTGCTTTCATTGTTATTAGATCACTCATGTTTCATTTCTAGATTAATCTTGCATTCTCATTCTAGAATAATCTGCATTGTACTTTCAGTTAAATCCTCCATTCTAGTGTTAGTCTACGATTGCAGGACTCTTGATTCTAAGAGAAATTATGAACCCTACCTGGATAGAAGGCAACAGGTCAAATCATCCAAATAGGTGAGATGAATAATCTCATATTCATTCTTGGCTGTGATTGGTGAATAATGACTATGTTGAAGTGTGAGGCTAAATTAGAGGCCCATATTTAGCTTACACATTTCTAGTGCCCACCGTGGGGCAAAAAATCAATTTCTGGCCTCATCATATTTTTAGTTTTTTTTTAAAAATTTCATTATGTTCGTACGACCGTACACCTCTAGTACAAAATCTCGCATGAAGATTCTCACTATATCACCTGAAGTTGTGCTAGTCTTAGCACTTCCTTGCACGAAAAAGGTTTTTTCTTGCGCAGGACTATGCACAATCTCATGCAAAATTTGACACCAATTTTTTATAAAAAAAATTCACAGTTTTTGTACTTCCTATACCTGTTTTCTAACATTTAACTTTTGCTGTGGATTTTATGGATTTTTCTTTTCAAAAAAAGAGTAATATTGGATTGTAGAGCTTTGGACTTGAGGTGATTTTCTACAATCTCTATAACACTTTGATTTTGGACATTAAAATGATTCTCTCACGTGTATGGCTTGAGTGTTTCCTGCTTTGATAAATCACACATTCATTTTGGGTGCTAAAAGAATCTAGATTTGCTTTTTGCATATCTGTATCACATAGTAATTAGGCCCTATGAACACTATTTGTGGCATTCTTGAGAGAGTGGGCTTCATTCACTTATTTTGCATTCAAAGCTCTTCTTGAAGAGAGATCCCCTTGTAGGTAGGGAAGGAGTTGTTGTCATCTCACAGTCTTACTTAGTTTAGTCTTCAATCTTTGATCGTATGTTCTCTCTTGGACCCACTTAGAGAGATTAGTAGTCATTTTTGTTGACATACGAACCTTGGTGAGGTGGTTTCACTTTAGCAGGTCAATCAATCTATTTGCTATGTTTGGGTGAGGTGAAGAGGCTAGAGGATTATGCTCTATTCCCTTTTTGGGCAACATCAGAAACTTAGATCTTTGAGTCTGAACTAAATCCCCATGTGGTCCTTTTTGTGAGTCTTCCTTATTAGAGAGGGTTAACCATATTGGACATCCCTTTATTGGGTCAACCACGTGGATAGAACCTCAATTGGTAATAGCCATTTCTATCATGGTAGCAGTAGCCACTATATAAATGTCCTTGTGGAAAAAATCTCCATGGGTTTAGTTTCTTGTTGGGTTGTTAGATCTCCTCAGCATCTCCTATTGATTAAATTATCAGAATGTGTCAAAACCCCAGCGCGCTTGGATTGAAGTTCACCCTTTTGAGATTGAAAAAGTTGCAAAGTTGACTATTACTACAAACCATAATGCAACCAACTTTTTATTTTCTAGGACTATGTGTGTGACTACAAAACATTTTGAGAACATACACAAGTAGAATTCTTAGGGAGTAGAATACTATGTCACATATTCATGTTCATGCGCAAGGTTACTTTGTCCCTTACTCATTGTCTAAAGACATTGTTTGCTTAAACTCCCTGAATGCTATCTTGTGTGCCTGATCATGATAGAAATTTGTTGATGCATGTAGTTGGTAATTTAGAAATGAATAAAAGTTGAGTTTTTTTATTTGAACTATCTGAAACCTGTCTAAAAACTAGATATTCTGTTAGAGAATAGCCAGCGTTGTGTCTCAAAATCTATTCTTGTCTTGAAAACCGGTCCAAACTGTTAAATTCTATTCTTTTTTTGCACAAGATTTCAGCTTTATGTGCACTTTCTCATGTGAGACAACATATCTTCATGCATAGTCTGGCACTTCCTTGTGTGAGACTGCATTTCCTTGCATGATACTATCTCCAGATTTTCAAAAATAGCGAGCTTATTCTCGTCAGTTGGTCAATTTTCTACCTAATCTAGTTTTTGTCTAGGGTATGTCTGTTACAAGTAGTGGTTTCCGTTGCACCAAAATATCGACATGTTAATGCATGATACAACCACTAGACTTATAGAAGACATAGGAGGTAGTTAAGCCATGTCATGAATCCTGAGGGGAGCATTGACCATTTTTCCAACAATCTCCCCCTTAGTGTTACCCGAGGGCATTCAAATTTGTGACCAAGCTTTGATACCACTTGTTACAAGTAGTGGTTGTCGTTGCACCAAAAGATCAACATGTTAATGATTGATACAACCACTAGAATTATAGAGGACATAGGAGGCAGTTAAGCCATGTCATGAATCCTGAGGGGAGCGCTGACCATTTTTCCAACACTATCTGCCTATTTTCCTAGTGTCCACAGTCTGAAACTAGATGTCTCAGGCTGAGAACCACGTGATGACTGCTTAAACTCACCTTGTCTCTTTGTTATCTATCCTTTCCTACTATGCTCTTGTACCTTGCAATGCGATAGTCACATCTCAGCTATTCTATCCTTATTCTTGATGATTCGTGCCAGGTGCATTTCACTCATATCACTCTTTGCTATTCCAGAGGTAGAGTTTTGAGCATAATCCCACTTCTCTCTTGTTACTTAATCTTAGTCTATGATTGTTGTGACTCAAAGTGGCAATGTGTTCCCTTCACCTCTCATCAGACAGGGAGAGGTAGACCTCACAAATGAGGAAAAGGTCATTCTGAGCTTCCCATAGAATCTGAGTGTTGTAGGGGATCTTCACGTTCTTCCTCAGGAACATTTGGAGAGGAGTCACCTCATTCTCCTTCTCTTATCATTCAACCTCATGTCCAACATATTTTTACTATGAACTTTAGTCAAGTCAGGAATTCTTTATTTCAAGAACACCAAAGTTCTAAAGAGCCACCATTTGAAACTGATCCTCTTGATGCACCAAAAGTCTCCTTTGACACAACCTCTCAACATATTGCACACCCTCACACTGAGTCTATTTGTACCAACACAATGGATGACCAATACTAGAAGGGTGAATATAGTAGAGGTTTTGATCAATCTCAAAATGATGGGGATCAATTTCAAGCTCAAAATGATAAAGATAAAGCCCCAAGCATCTTTGAAATCCTGGGTAACGATGAGGAAGAGATAACCCAACAAGATGTTGATGTTGTCTAAGCTAACAAAAGCCTTTGTAAGATGATGGAAATACTAATGAAAGAAGAGAAGGAAATAGTTTCTTGAACTGGCCAAGCAAGGCGACAAGCTACCTCCAAACTATAAGGTTGAGGATCTTGTTGTCAAGGGAGAGGAAATAGAGGCCACTAAACTACAAAAAATAGTTCAAGACATGCAAGACCAGATTGGACAACTCATGAAAATTAAAGAGAAACCCGCAACCCAGTTCACAGTGAAAAGCATCTATCCATTCCCATTTGACAAGAGTCTCAGCATGCTGCCTTTTCCCAAAGGCATAGAAATTCCCAAATACGACAAGTATTTGGGTACCTCTGATCCTCAAGATCACTTGAGAGAGTTTGGTGCTCTATCCATGGAGTTTATACATGACCAGACATATCTCATGCATCTCTTTCCATGTAGTTCAGGTGGATCTTCTATGGAGTGGTTCTCTCGACTTCCTATTGGTATCAAGTCTTTTGATGAGATTTCCAATTTGTTCCTCCAACACTATATGCATAACATCCAACATCTAGTTATCTTTGCAATCTGAAACAATGATCTGGAGAACCTTTCCTGACATTCCTTGAGTGATGGAGACACCTTTACACCAAATATTCTCACAAAATACCATAATCTGAGAAGCTTGATATCTTTTTAGACAATCTTTTTCCTAATTTTGCATACCAAGTATAGCTACAAGGTCCTTTGACCTTTGACGATATGATTAAACAATTTGTGAGAATTGAGGCATTCATGGTCAAGAAAGGAGAACTAACCCTACACAAGGATAAAAAACAAGGGTCCTCCTCCAAAAAAGACAAAACAAAATTCGTTAATAAAAATTGAGATTTTGTGAATGATGGAGTCATTGACAATGTGACCACAAAACCTCTAAAGGATATTTTCAATCTTACCTCCAGCATGCAGACTACCAAAGCCACTAAGAAGGATATGAAAGACACTCAACAACCTTCTAGGTTTTCCAGAAACAAACCTTGTGAACCTCGACCCAAACATGAGTTCACCTCCCTAGGGGAACCTCTTGATGTGGTTTACAAGACTCTCTTGCAAAACCAAATACTCACACCTCTAGACAACTTGCATCCTTATGATCCACAACCACGACCTAGTTGGTGGAATGAGTCTGCATACTATGATTACCATCAAAAAAAGGGTCATAAGACTTCTACCTATATTCAACTTTGACATAAGATCCAGGATCTTATAAAAAATGGTGATGTCATTATAAGTGGTCATAACAAGAACTCAGATTAGCAAGCATTAAAAGACCCCTTTCCTCCTCATGAGAAGGGTGAATCTTCCAAGCCTAAGAATGGCAACAACAAGGTCAACTATATGTACAATACTAATGACCATTTTATTAATATGGTTGAACCTGTTGATGTCGAATATTGTGATGTGATCACCATTAAGGGGAGTGAGGATGCTCCTAAACCCAAGATTTCATTTTTCCTATGAGGCCCTATGTCTCAATCTTCCAAACTCAAACAATCTCCAGTTTGTGAAAATGTTGTCACTCGATCTCACATAAAGGTTGTTCTCAAAGGCCCTGAGCCTTCTACTTCTACACTAAAACAACATACAGATACAACTACTATTGGCACTGTGAACAAGAATTCAAAATTGGTCCTCATGCCTAGCAATGCCAATTACAACATCCTAGACCAATTACAATGTACCAATGCTTAGATCACTATCTTTGAGTTGTTGAAGATCTCACTTGCTCATAAGTAGATTCTTGATAAAGCCCTCACTGAGGCAAATGTCCCAAAATATCTTGATCTTGACTGGTTTCAATCCATGGTGTGTCACTTGACCTCACCTCACTATATGTCTTTCTTTGAGGAAGATGATCATTCACTGAGCCATCCGCACAATGCCCCTCTTCATATTGAATTAATGATAGGCCCAAAGAATGTCCTTCATGTCCTCATTGATAATGGTGTTGGCCTTAATATTTTCTCTGCTAACCTACTCACTTAGTTAGGCTATGGAAAAGACTGCATAGATTCCCACAAAAGGATCACCATCAAGGCATATGATGAAGAAGAACACAAATCTAAAGGGCTAGTTGTGTTACCAATTCAAGTTGGTCCTATTGAGAGAGATGTCATATGTCAGGTTCTGGATATTCCTCTCGCATATAATATATTTTTGGTAAGACCATGGATCCATGAGATGTAGGTGGTTCCTTCAACATACCATCATTGTGTTAGGAATGGGAATGCTAAGAGGGGGGGTGGTGAATCAATGTTCATAGTATTTTATCTTTTTTCTTTAATCTTTAAACCAAACTTAAATGCTTAAGTACTAAAATAACATCCACATAAACATGAAACATGAAATCAACACATGACACCAATATGGTTACGGGGAAACCCAAATAGGTAAAAACCCTAGTGGGAATTGACACCCACTAATATTATGTACTATTGTTTTGTGATCCTTGTTAGATGATCCTTAACCCTGTTAGGAGTTTCTTTACAATGCATTAAGTGCAGTAGACCTTGTCAAGGGTTGGACCCTGTTAGGAGTCTTTTACAATATTCCTTTTTAGGAGAATGGACGCACTATCCTAGAGCTCACTGCTCAAGTGGTGAAGGCTGCAACCTTCTGATCTTAGATACACACTATATCTATTGGATGAACTGTCACTGTGACACTTCTTGTCAGATCAGTTCCTTTGATGCGCTGATGCTTTGACCCCTTGGAAAGATCTAATACATCTTATAGTCTCTTTGCATACTTTTTCTCTTCTTACTACAACTCTATATCAAATTCCATACCAATTACAATGGGTGCATCTCATATTTATATGCACATACAAAATAAACAACTAGGTCGGCCCATAAACCTATTACATACAATGCTTCTAAATGTATTGGCTCAAGATTGTTTATAAAAAAACATATATACATGTCAGAAACCTAATTACAATAGGTGCATAGCCTTTACATCATTATAATATAACCACAACTCAAAATTTTAACAGTCAGCTGCTTACTCTATTCTTCAATGGCACACATTGGTGGTGTAACTTCATCTGTCAGTATCTTTCTCATACTTTCATATCAGATCATGTGCTCATAGACCAAGCATGAATATATTATAACCAACTTAACTTACAAGGAACACATCATAACTCAGTCATACACATGTGCATTGATGCTCTGAGCTTCAGTAACTCTGTACACTGTCCAGTCTTCAACACTTAACCAATTTCTGATCTTTACATCAAGTGCGCTCACTCGAAACTTTTATATGACTTTGTTTCCATAATGAAAACACTATATTAAGCCATATACACTAGTATAGCCAACTTTTCAACAATCTCCCCCTTTTTCATTGATGGCAAGAAAGGATTATGGCCAAGTTGCTAACTGTTCTTATTACAAAAAAATTTGTCTCCCTATACATATCTTTTCTATCTTATATCTTCTTATACATATCTATTATCCATATTCTATACATACTCCCCCTTTGACATTAATGAAAAAGGTGTGTCAAAAATTGAATCTACAAAAACTTATTGTGATAGTACATCCGGATATGCAATCTACAGATTTTGGATCTCCTTCCAAAATGTGATTAGGGAATTTATGACCTGTAGATGGGCGCATAAAGCATACTAAAGATTCTCCATCTTCTCTAGATTAGTGCTAGGACCTTGATCACATGTCACCATAGTTTCATTAATCTCCTTGATGTTCTAATAGAGGATGTCTAATGAGGGTGCAAGAGCATTCCTTAGCTGAGTCTGCCTAGCCCTTATCTTGGTCATCTCTTTTTCTACTTTCTCAATTTTATCAATCTATCCTTGATAGATATTGTTACACATATTCAAATCAAAAGATGGATCTTCCACTAATTTCCTGATGCTATCTATCATAGCTTCAAACTCTTGAATCTTCTTATACAGATCACTAGTTAGCTTGTCTTGGTTCATGCATTCAATAATGATCTTTCTTCCCTTTGCTGCAAATTCCTTCAAGGATGCTTGACCAGCTTTTAGGGAGCATAGGTCAAGTACATAGTTGGTGACCAATTCATTGAGCCTTTTCTTCATGTATTTCTCCTCTACAACTAGGGATGCATATTCTTCCAAGCTAGTGAAGTTTCCCTTGAATTGTGAAATCATTGAACTAACATCATCAACTGAGTGTACTTTGGACACATTCTTGTCTCCAGGTAACAAGCTATTCAGAATGTTCACTAACTCTACAAGGAGGGGATTCCTCATCACTTTTTTCTCCATGGCTAGGATGCCAAACTTAATCAGGTCTTCTTCTCCCCATGAGTCTAAGCTAGTTGTTTTAGGTGTCAAACTTGACAACAATGTTGTTGAAGGAGTGATGAGAGTGCTATCCATCACTTCTTGTATTACCTTGACTAGTTCAACTGATGGTTCATTACTCTCTTCTTCTTTTTCTATTTCTTTCTTTTCTTCCATCTTTTCTTCTTCTTTCTCATCTATTATATCTTCAATCAATACTTCTTCTTGATGAGTGGGAGGTGTGTTGCTGCATAAAATTTCAGCTTCTTGTGTGCTCACAAAAGCTTCTTCAAACTTATCCAACTCAGTTTCAGTGGCCGCCATGGCTATCTCTACATTATCAATGATAATGGTGCTATCCTTGAGTGACTTTGTCATGGGCACATACTTATCTACCTCTAATTGTGTTTCCACTATAGGAATTGAATCCTAAGGACCTGCTACTAATGCATTAGTGGGCTCTGCCACCTTGACTTCCTTTATGGATACTTGTTCTTTGGGTGCAGTAGGTGGATACATGTGCATGTTCATAAAGACCTTATCAAAGGCTTTCTTTATTTCTTTGGAAATTAATTCATAGTTTTTATCCATTATATTCAATGTTCTTGTCTTGGTCTTGAGGTGGGGCTTCACTAGATCTAACAATAAATTCTTCTCTTCTAGCTCACATATAGGAAGGGTTTCATCTAAGATCTTCTCCCTTATCTGTATATCTTCTTCAATAGCCTATCTCTTTTGGAATTCTAGGATGTTCCACACATTGTCAGGGATCATAGTCTTAAGTTCTAAGACTAGCTTCTTGAACTTCAACATGTGTTTGACTATCATACCATGTATCTCAATTTTTTCTATTTCACTATGTTTTTCATAAAACTTCCCTACTTGATCAATTCTTCCCTCATCAATTATTCTTTCACTTAGCACACTAAGACTAGGTTTGAAACTTACTTCAGGAGGTGCTTGCGAGTTGCTTTTGTTTCTTGTGACTCTTGAGGATGGATGACTAGTGCTGATCTCTTTCTTCCTCTTTGGCATTGCCTTATACTTAGGAGGAGTAGTAAGGTCAATGGTTTCCTTGGGAGCAGAAGGAGTAACATCAGTTTTACTCTTATGTTCATCAAATATTTCTATCTTCACCTTCTTCAACTTAGGATCATTTGATTATGCCTTTGCTACATCTGCGCTCTCTAGTTCCAAAGAAATATTTTGTTCCCTTTCTCTTTCTAGGTCTTCTTGAGATACTCCATGTATTCTCAAGATTTCTAAGGTAACTTTAGGAACCTTTCTTTTTGTTGTAGCATTGTTTAATACTACATCAACTTCTCTAGTTTTCTCGTCATAGGTTCCCCATCTTGGCTCATTAGGATCTTTAGGTGTTGATAATAGGACTTGAGCATAAGCTTCTAAAACTTTTTCATCTACTTCGTATCCAAGTGGATGAATCCACTTTATTCTTGGTTCCACTACCTCCATGCATGTTATGTCTATCTCAACCATGAAACAAATGGTATCCTTGTATTTCTCAACAATGTTTTCTAGTATCATGTACCTCATCTGCATTTTGACCCTGAATGTCTTCAACTCTAGAGTCATGTAGTCTCTTAGAGTGCTCTCTATAGATGCCTTGAAAGATATTTGAGGCATGGTGGGAATGGATTTGTCTAGATACAAATCAGATACTTTTCCTATAATGTGAAAGTACATATAGATGATCAAAGACCTAAACTTGAATATCTTGGTCTTATCATGCTTGATTGCCTTGATGTTATCAATCAACTATGAACACAAGATCTCACATAGATTTAACTCTCCATTTTCCTTCACAAGTCTAATGGTTGCTAGAATTGTGGCCGCAGACACACTATTCACCCTTCTAGTGTTTTGAAACTTGTATCCAAGTATCATGGACATCAATTTGATGTCAGCTTGCTTAATAGGCTCAATTTTCATCCTGCACCTATCACTCCTTGACTTACATGTTTTCTCAAAAAATATTCTGACATCCTTTCCTACAAGAAGGATGATGCCAGTCTTAGATAGGCTTGTCATCTCATATATTAGGTCACTAGTGATTCTTACTGGCACATCACCTATCCAAAATAGGTCATCATGAATACTACTCAGAAGTATTTAAATCCATTCTGTCTCATAGAACTCATATGTTGTAGCATACTCCACTATAGGGTGATCATTCCACTTCACATATTCATCCAAGAAGCTTTTGTCTGATTTTAGCATGGTTTCCATGTGTGCCCTTAATCTTTCCAATCCTACTAGTTCCTTCTTATAGTAAATGTATTCCCTAATGTCTTTGACATGCATAATGCTCATAGGCATGTGGGAGAATGCTCCCTCTAAATCATCTAAGGTAGACTTAAATGGATGCTTCTTAAACACATATCTTTGGAACATCAAATACTATGGGATTGGCCATCACTTGTTTTATTTCTTTCCAAATGTTCTCTAAGATATTCTGAAGACTTCTGAATCAGCATGATGAACTAGGGTTTCTGCAACCGATTAAATGTACTACTAATCATTGATAGATCAATCTACAAGTCTTCACAATAACTTCTAAAGATCTTTCTGCTCTCCAATCACTTTGAATTCAAATGCAATGAGTAATCAAAAGGCTTTCTATGTACTTAAAGTGAAAATTCTACCATTAATTCTTGCCATGTAAACCAGGCTATCACTTAATAATTTCCAACTTTTGTTCTACAAACAATCAATATGTGTGCTCTTACACAAAGGTTCCTTTATTTTCCAAAAGCTTAAGTTCAAAGGCCCATACTCAGAGAGTGAGTATACCAGCCACGCAGGGATCTAGAGCTAAATTAGCTTCCCCTATGACCCTAAGGGCCATTCATCTAGACATAGAGGGTGCGTCCACTGTGGATGCATCCAATACATACTCATCAACTTTTTCCTTCTTTCCTTCTACCCAAATCAAGCTTGCATCATTTGAGGCTTTTACAAAATTAACTTCTCCTTCAGGATCCAATACTAGTTCTTTGGTCTTTTTAGGGCTTTCCTGACTTTGGGTCCTTGATCTGAAAAAATTTGAGATGTGTCTAGCTTTGTTACAAAAGTTACAAATGACTAGAGGCCTTATATTCCTTAGCACATTGACATGAGTCACCATCTTACATTGTTTAGCTGAGTGACCATTATAGTTACATATCTGACATGTAACATTCTAAGAGCTTCTTACATTTGATTGATTATGAGTACTATTCTTTTGGCTTGTCTTACAATTCATATCTCTATGACCAAATTTATTGCATGAATAACAATAACCATTGAAAGGTCTTACCTCTATATAGTTCCTTGCTATGTGTCCATGCTTGTTACATGCATAACAAGTGTGGTCTATAGGCTTGCGCTCATTCGTAGGTGGTTCAGTATGATCCTTGGTCTGACTTCTAGTCTCTTTAGCATCTGAGGTGCCTTCTGGTGCTTTCATTCTTGCTTGCATGTTATCAATTTGATTATGTGCTTCATTGTATCCAATGCAGCTAGTATCTCCTTTTACTCTTCTTGCATATAATTGATATTCTATTAAATCAAAACTGGTGTGTAATTTATCAATGTGATTTTTAGCCTCTTTCAATTCAGATTCCAAGCTTTCCTTGTTGTTTCTTAGTTCTAAGATTTCCATGTTTTCTTTCCTCAATTCTTCATTCAGTTGAAGGTTCTCTTTGACCTGTTCATCATAGACTTCTTGATTGTTAGTCATCTTATCATGAAATTATTCAAGTTGTTCTTTTAAGGATTTATTTTCTTCATTTATCTTATTGACCATTGTCCCTAGATCACTGGTAGATCATTCTTTCAAATCTTTCCTTAGCCTTTTGATGACTAATTGAGCATCACTGACTTTTTCCCTTAGTTCTTCAGTTTCTCTTTCAGATTTGTCTAGGTCTTCAAGAGCAGCTTCTAGATTTCTTTTCAGATGTTTCATTTCTACTTTTTCCATGATCTCCTCAAGTGGTTAAACTTCTTTACTAAGGACTAGAGCTCTTATACCAATTGTTAGGAATGGGAACACTAAGAGGGGGGGGGGGGGCGCTTGAATCAGTGGTCATAGTATTTTATCTTTTTTCTTTAATCTTTAAACTAAAATTAAATGCTTAAGTACTAAAATAAACATCCACATAAACATGAAACATGAAATCAACACATGACACCAATATGATTATGGGGAAACCCAAATAGGTAAAAACCCCAGTGAGAATTGACACCCACTAATATTATGTACTAGTGTTTTTTGATCCTTAACCCTATTAGGATTTTCTTTACAATGAATTAAGTACAGTAGACCTTGTCAAGGGCCAGACCCTATTAGGAGTCTTTTACAATAGTCCCTATTAGGGGAGTGGACACACTGTCCTAGATCTCACTGCTCAAGTGGTGAAGGCTGTAGCCTACCAATCTCAAATACACACTATATCTACTAGATGAACTGTCACTATGACACTTGTCAAATCAGTTCCTTTGATGTACTAATGCTTTGACCCCTTGCAAAGCTCTAATACATCTTATAGTCTCTTCACACACTTCTACTCTTCTTACTACAACTCTAAATCTATTAGGAATGGAAACACTGAGCCGGGGGGGGTGAATCAGTGTTCAGTGTATATTTATCTTTTTACTTTAAACTTTAAATTGAACTTAAATCCTTAAGTACTGAAATGAACATCCACATAAACATGAAACATGAAATCAACACATAACACCAATATGGTTACATGGAAACCCAAATAGGTAAAAACCCCGGTGGGAATTGACACCCACTAATATTATGTACTAGTGTTTAGTGATCCTTGTTAGAAGATCCTTAACCCTATTAGGAGTTGTCATGCCCCGCAAGGGAACTAGGGAAGAGAACAAAGATTCTTTTTGTAAAAGAAAACCTAAGTAAAGATTTATGAAATTTTTTGAATTTTTAAAAGAATTCTATAAACAAAACATACATTAACTTAGATTCCTCCAAGGTTCCCTTTTAATTTAATGTAAAAATCATTACGTCCATATAGTGTACTAAGAACTTGATTTACTTTTTAAGAAAACTACATCCCAACATTTGTAGATTCTTTATAAAGAAATATAATGTACTTTCATTTCAATTTGCCATTTAAATCCATCTGCATTCCTAAGTATCCTTTATGAACAATATAAATTTTAAAGAAAATAGAATCGTTTAAATCATGTGATACATTACAAATATTACATTTTATTTTTCAATAGCTTTTCACTTAATCACAATAATGAAAAACATACTACTTAACTTGGAATGTTACAAAATCCTTTTCTTTTCAACATACATCATATACATAAAGTTTGTGCTTTCCCTTTTGCCTTTCTCCTAAGTCTACCCATTCCAATTACATCATTCTAAAATACATTAATTATTACATTACATTCATATCCTCTTGGGAGGTAACAATGATTTTACATCATGAAAGATAAATACAAGTCTTCATTCTTCAAAACTAGAACACTATGCAAGCATGAATTCATAAGCACTAGATCCACAAAAGATACCTCGATAAAAAGGTTTACCACCCAACCACATGGATACCTAAAAGGCCCACTCCCCCATGCTAGGAGATAAACACCAAGGTCCACAAAGATGGCTCTAGCTAGGCCATACCTAGGGTTGGGTAACCTTTCTGAAATAGCAAATAAAAAGAAGATCAAAGTATAAATCTTTTCCAAAAGGTTCTAAGGCTTGGTAGAAACTCTAAGAAACAACCTAAGTGAGTGTCATCACATAGCCCTCACCCCTTGGGTTGTCCTGGTACTAACCACTCCGGGCCCCGGCCCCCAAGTAGGCACATGCGGAACTGAATGCCTTTCATACAAACAAGTGCCATTCGATCGTACCTATGCATAGGCACCTTCTCCCACTCCCATCCATAGCCTTTACTACCACTAATGGCATGGGGGAGGCATATTTAATATTTTTAGTGTTTGAACCCATTCCCATAAGTTTTAATTACATTATCACTTGTTAAAATAACTCTCAATCGGTTATCTTGGTACTAGCCACTTAAGGCCCTGGCCCCGCACTAAGTGCCACTCACTCGATGTTGTTAGGTTTTCTACCCTTAACCCACACATCACAAATACATGTATAAAAAAACATCATAAACACATTTGAGAACTACATCAAAGAATATAAAATAATAAGATAGTCTAGGGATGTTTAGGAAAAATCAGGGATGTTTAGGGAGGCCTAGAGTGGTCCTGATCCTCCTAGACAATCCTAAACCCTAATCATGTTTCCTACACACATTCTACCCTATTTAAGCCTCTAAATACACCATATAACCTACATTGAACAAGTAATGAACATATATAGTTTATACAAAATTCAATCTACCTGAAATTTAACTAAGTCTGATTTTTCTAAAATCTAGAAGTTGCATCTTAGCTCCTAGGAAGCTGAAACCTATCCCAATCATCCGGAAAGGTACCTAATTTTTTTATACAAGTATAAATTAAAGTATAAGAAATTAAAGTATCAAATGTTATAGTTGTATAAATAATCTAAATGTTAGATGTTATACTATGTTCTACTTGTAAAAATATTAAATCATAAATCATCTAATTTATGCCTAACCCTAACCCATGCATATCATTCTATGCCATAAATCCCACACACATTGTTTTATGGTAGAAAAATAAATTCATGTTATACTTCTTCAATCGGATGCCATGATACAATAATATAGTAATGTCTGACACAATAGCAACGTATATTTATGTACACAACTGACAAAATAGAAACATATTTTTTTATACACAGCTAATAGCATACAAATTTTATGGCAATGGTGGATAGAATTATAGTAAGGTATAAATGCCTAATGCTATATTTTTATAAACAAACAACCAACTCAGGATTATATAAAAACCCTAATCCACACACGAGGTCATAATACTAACTCAGGATTGAATAAACCATGACAGATTACAAATTACAGATTAGAAATGATAGATTACAAACCCCAATCCAAACACAAGAGATTAAAATATAATTATAAAGGTACATAAAATTAAAATGATATGGATTCTCTAGACTCCTACAAATACAAATAGTATTCATATTCATAATGCATAGGAAGTAATCTATATTTGATATATATGAACATATTCTCTTTTCCAACAATAAAGACACAATGATATATGTAACACAAACATTCTAAAACCTATTTAAAAAACAAGCATACAGAGAAACATCCAATGATACTTTCATCATTCATATTATAGAGGAGAGTTAACTCTTAGGATGAATTCCAACCTGGAGTCCTATGTGGATTCGGTTGATGAAGAAGAATCCAATCCTCTCAAACTTTTCTAGCACTCCTTCAATCCTTCTGGATGCAATCTCCAGCCTCTACCCGTAACCACCAAATGCCAAACTCAAAGAACAATGGATTCTCTCCTCACAAATATAATTTTCCAACAAAAATAATACTCATCTCATTATCATTCTTCTCAAATCAACTCCTATCCAACACCCTTTCACACAAGAAAATCTCTCCTATAAATAGAATGAAGGAGGTGGTTGCACAAGTAATCCAACCGATGCAACCATCCCAACTATCCACCTGTTAATAATTAGACTTAAACATTATTATTAAAGTCTTTCCTGGAAGAGACATAACTATATGTACCTATTACCATAGTCTAATTTATGTTTCCTTTATTTAAGGAAGGTAATAGTAATTATTATTTAAAACACATTTACCTTACTAATAACTTATTTAATTATTTATTAATATAATGCAATAATTACTTACTCGCCAACAATTATTTAAATATATGTATGCATATGCATATGTGTACACCCATATGCCTATGTGTACATATATTATTATTATAAATATTATTGCAAACATAATATCATTATTATAAAACATATTATTTATTCATACACTAATCCATATTCTTTACAAAATATAATAGTGATATATAAGATGAAACATACCACTATTATTAAAATATTTAGTACTATTATTGCCATAGACATTTTTTTATTATGAGTATTATAAAATGTTATTAATACCCTTAAATTATTTATTATTGATATTAAAATCACATGCTAACTTGTTTCTAACAAGACATGCTAGTACATAAGTAGCTACTAATAAAGATAAATTACTAAATTATACCCTCAAATGAACAATAATTCACATCAACAATCTACTAAAATTGAACATACCATGAAGACAATTAGAGCTACCATACTCAAAACCTCATTCTTAATGAATGCAAAAGACAAGAAACCAGTTATAAGATCCACAAAACCAATAAACTAAGAGGACACAAAAATACATCATCCACACAAGGGACTAACTCAGGAACTCCCCACCTAAGGATAAAAGGATTAGCGGTAGAGGTCCCTCCTGTGGAACTTGGTGAGATCTCCATAAAAACAACAATGATCATAGATTTTGAGGGATCACTTAGACTTGTGAAGCCAGGTGGAGATGATACCCAGTGCCTGCAATCCTGCATCACCAAGAAGAGATACATATATACATATGGATATACATACAAATTAGATATATGCAAATAGATGACCAGGATTGATACATCATGTGGACCTTAACTAATTGAGTAACTATGACTTCATCCTGAGTCATGAAAACACATTAGACACATATACATGAAACATAAAACATCACGATAATGGTTAGATTCAAATCCTTGGGTTAGCTCCATAAAACATATAAGATAGATGGTTTTCTAATTTCATGAACATATAAATAATGAGCATAAATGATCATATCAATCATTTTATAACCATATCTTCATCCACAAAACATAAATGTAAATGTATAGTTCTAACCATCATAATAGAATGTCCAAATCAAAGAAGTCCATGTATCACTATAAGAGAGGGTATTAAAGGAGTTGTTTTACAATGTATTAAGTACAATAGACCTTGTTAAGGGTCAGACCCTATTAAGAGTCTTTTACAATAGTCCCTAATAGGGGAGTGGACGCACTGTCCTAGAGCTCACTACTCAAGTGGTGAAGGCTACAACCTTCTAATCTCAGATACACACTATATCTACTGGATGAACTGTCACTATGACACTGCTTGTTAGATCAGTTCCTTTGATGTGTTGATGCTTTGACCTCTTGCAAAGCTCTAATAAATCTTATAGACTCTTCACACACTTCTTCTCTACTTATCAAAACTCTATCTCAACTTCCATACCAATTACAATGGGTGCATCTCCTATTTATATACGCATACAAAATAAACAACTAGGTCAGCCCTTAAACCTATTACATACAACACTTCCAAATGAATTGGCTTAAGTGTGTTTACAATAAAACATATATACATGTCAGAAACCTAACTATAATAGGTGCATAGCCTTTACATCATTAGAATATAGACACAACTCAAAATGATAATAGTCGGCTGCTTACTCTGTTCTTCACTGGCACACACTAGCTGTGTAACTTCAACTGCATGTATCTTCCTCATACTTGCATATCTGATCATGCACTCATAGACTAAGCATGAATATAGTCCAACCAACTTAAGTTCTAGGGTGCACATCATAACTCAATTGTACGCATGTGTGTTGATGCTCTAAGTTGTAGGAACTCTGTACATTGTCCAGTCTTCAACACTTAATTGATTTGTGATCTTCTCATCAAGTGTGTTGACTCTAAACTTCTATATGACTTTGTTTCCATAATGAAAACACTATATTAAGTCATATACATTAGTATAGACAACTTTCCAACAATCTCCCCCTTTGTCATTGATGGAAACAAATGAATATGGCCAAGTTGCGAACTGTCCTTAATACAAAAAAAATTTTGTCTTCTTTACATATACTTATATCTCCCTATACATATTATGATCCATATTCTATACAAAAATCCCCCTTTGACATTAATGACAAAGGTGTTTCAAAAAAAATTATCTACACATACTTACTATGGGAAAACATTCGGATATGTTATCTTTAGGTTTTGGATCTCCTTCTTCCAAAATGTGATCAAAGAGTTTACTATCTGGAGATGGGCACATGGTACATACTATAGTTTCTCCATCTTCTCCAAGTCACTTCTAGGACCATGATCATATGTTACTATTGTGGCATCTATTTTCTTGATGTTCTAATTGAGTATATCTAATGAGGGCACAAGAGCATTCCTGAGTTGTGTTTGCCTTGCCCTGGTCTTTGACATTTCTTTTTCTTCCTTCTCAATCTTATCTATTTTCCCTTGGTATACATTATTACACATGTTTACATCTATGGATGTTTCTTTCACTAAAATCTTGACTTGCTCAATTATAGCTTCTGCCTCTTTTATTTTCTTCAAATGGGCATCAGTAAGCTTATCCTGATCCATGCATTCTGTAATGACTCTTCTTCCTTTATCTACAAACTCTTTTAATGATGCTTGACCAATCTTGAGTGAGCTTAGGTCAAGTGCAAATTTTCTCATTAATTCACTCAACCTCTTCTTCAGGTACTTTTCTTCTGCAACTAGGGATGCAAATTCTTCAATGCTTGAGAAATTACTTTTGAAATGTGAGATGACTGTACTCACATCATCAACAAAATGTATTTTTGATACTTTATTTTCCTCTAGCAACAAATTGTTCAAATAGTTTATTGATTCTACTAGGAGGGGATTCCTCATCACTTGTTTTTCTTTGGCCTTTTCCATGGCTAGGACGCTGAATTTTATCAGATCTTCTTCTCTCCATGAGTTCAAACTGGATGTGTCAGGTGTCAAACTTGACAATAATGCTACTGAGGGAGTGATGGGAGTGCTATCCATCACTACTTATTTTACCTTGACTATTTCAACTGATGGTTCATTACTCCCTTCTTCTTTTTCTGTTTCTTTCTTTTCTTCTTCTTTTTCCATTTTTTCTTTTTCTTGTTCTTTCTTTTCTTCCATCTTTTCTTCTTCTTTCTCATCATCAATCAATACTCCTTTTTGATGAGTGGGAGGTATGTTTCTGCATAAAATTTTAGCTTCTTTTGTGATCACAAAAGCTTCTTCAAACTTATCCAAATTGGTGTCAGTGGCCGCGATGGCTAGCTCTACATTATCAATGATAATGGTGCTATCCTTGAGTGACTTTGTCATGGGTACAGACTTATCTACCTCTAATTGAGTTTCCACTACAGGTGCTAAATCCTAAGGACCTATTGCTGATGCATTAGTGGGCTCTACAACCATGACTTCCTTTATGGATACTTGTGCTTTGGGTGCAGTAGGTGGATACATGAGCCTATTCATAAAGACCTTCTGAAAGGCTTTCTTTGTTTCTTTGGCAACTAATTCATAGTTTTTATCCATTATATTCAATGTTCTTGTCTTGGTCCTGAGGTGAGGCTTCACCAGATCTAACAATAGTGATTTTTCTTCTAAGGAACATACTGGTAGACTTTCATCGAGGATCTTTTCTCTTATCCTAAGATCTTTTTCAATGGCTTGTTTCTTCAATGACTCTAGAATATCCCAAACTTTGTCTGGAATCATTTTTTTTAGTTCCAAGACTATCATTTTGAACTTGATCATATGCTTTATGATTATGCCATGAATCTTTGATTTGTCAATTTCATTATATTTATCTTAGTTCTTCGCTTAGTTCTTTAGTTTCTCTTTCAGATTTGTCCAGGTCTTCAAGAGAAGCTTTCAGATTTATTTTTAGATGTTTCATTTCTGCTTTGTCCATGATCTCCTCAAGTGGTTAAACTTCTTTTTTGGGGACCAAATCTCTAATACCAATTGTTAGGAATGGGAACACTAAGAGGGGTCAGGGGGGGTGAATCAGTGTTCACTATATATTTATATTTTTACTTTAAAATTTAAACTAAACTTAAATGCTTAAGTACTAAAATGAACATCCACATAAACATGAAACATAAAATCAACACATAACACCAATATGGTTATGGGGAAATCCAAATAGGTAAAAACCCCAGTGGGAATTAACAACCACTAATATTCTGTACTAGTGTTTAGTGATCCTTGTTAGAAGATCCTTAACCCTGTTAGGAGTTGTAATGCCCAAAAGTTCGGGTCAAAAGTACTTCTCCCTTATTGATAGTTTAATAAAAGCATCATTGTATTTTCGATCGTAAGAGGGTTAGGGACATAGGTGTCAAGAGTGCGACCATTCCATTGATTTTTTTTTTAATTTGAAATGAGCTCGCTTTTTATTTATTTATTCATTCGAAGTTGAAGCAGATAGACTTCCTTTTTGAAAATTACTTGTATCTTTTTTTTTGGGTGACTCTTATGAGCATTCTCCTTTGCTACCAGTCCTATGTCATTTGAACCCTTTTATTTTTAAAGAGTTCCACCAATCATGTGCATATGAGGTAACACCTAGGAAGAGATATTATCCTATGTCGGAAGGTACTATAGGATCGATAGATCAGATCCATGCTCAACTATGACGAGCAACAGAAATGATTGGTTTCCTTGTAGTTGGAGTAGGTGAAAGTTGGTGATTTGGCAAACCATGGTGGTGTAAATTATTTTATAAGACATACAGTTTTGTAAGTGGCCTTGCACGGGTGTTAGTATTATGAAGTTCATCCTTTGGGTAATCATGTACCCTAATAGGAAAGATCTATGATGTCATGAATGACCTTAAGAGGTCGATGATTATTGAATGTTCTAAACTACCCTAGTAGGGGAAATTGATTAGGATGGATAAGAAAGGGGCTAGTTGGAGTGTAATGCATTAGTGTTATATTTCAAAAGGGACAAGTGTAGGAATCTTATAATACTCATACGATGCAATCCGATAAGGATTCGTATTTGCCCCATAAATTAGTTTGTGAAAGAAAGTTCCTCCTTTCCCTAGCCTTGTTGAGAGTGAAAAGTCGAAAACAATTGGGTGGCTCATTAGTTGGAGACTCCATGTTGCAGATCTTAATGATCTAGTGAAAATGTGATGACGGCACCTCTTCGAAATATTATTGTGATGAAATAAAGAAGAACATTAATTAATGATATATATTCAAAAATTATAATTAAATAACATATAAGAAATTAATTAATAATTATAATATATTAATTAATTAATATATTTATTGAATAGTTAACAAGTTCATTAATCAATTGTTATGTTGTAATTATTAATTGAATTGGTATATATTCATTTTGCAATGAATATTGGTGTAAACGATTATTAAATTTAATATTCAATATTTTCATTAACTGACAATCTAATTATAATAATCAAAATTGGACTTGTTTTATATATATGGGAAATTGGTTAATCTATATGTATAATAATGTTATTAAATAAATCTTCTTTTACTCTTGGATAATCTATAAGATTAATAGATTGACGATCGACAAAATTGATCGTTAAGATGATTTACGAATTCTTCTTATATTGAAATTTCAACTAGCATCCTATGGGAAAACAACATTGTTGAGGTTGATCACCTGAATCTTTTGTGACCTCATCATTGACTCCTCTTACCCGCATCTTTAACGTGGAACTTTTAACCCTTTTAAAAAAAATTTGATGGTTGTGTTTTGACCCGAACTTTTGGGCATTACAGGAGTTGCTTTACAATGTATTAAGTACAGTAGACCTTGTTAAGGGTCAGACCCTATTAGGATTCTTTTACAATAGTCCCTATTAGGGGAGTGGATGCACTGTCCTAGAGCTCACTGCTCAAGTGGTGAAGGCTACAACCTTCTAATCTTAGATACACATTATATCTACTGGATGAACTATCACTGTGACACTGCTTCTTAGATCAGTTCCTTTGATGCACTGATGCTTTGACCTCTTGAAGAGATCTAATACATATTATAGACTCTTTTCACACTTTTTCTCTACTTATCACAACTCTATCTCAACTTCCATACCAATTACAATGGGCGCATCTCATATTTATATGCGCATACAAAATAAACAACTAGGTCGGCCCTTAAACCTATTACATACAACTTTTCCAAATGAATTGGCTTAAGCATGTTTACCATCAAAAATATATACATGTTGAAAACCTAATTACAATAGGCACATAGCATTTACATCATTAGAATATAGCCACAACTCAAAATGATAACAGTCGGCTACTTACTCTGTTCTTCACTGGCACACACTGGTTGTGCAACTTCAATTGCATGTATCTTTCTCATACTTTCATATCTTATCATGCACTCATAGAATAAGCATGAATATAGTCCAACCAACTTAACTTCTAGGGTGCACATCATAACTTGATCGTACACACATGTACTGATGCTCTGAGCTACAGGAACTCTGTATACTGTCTAGTCTTCAACACTTAACCAATTTCTGATCTTCTCATCAAGTGCGCTAACTCTAAACTACTATATGAATTTTTTTCCATAATGAAAACACTATATTAAGTCATATACATCAATATAGCCAACTTTCCAACAATATCAACTTCCATACCAATTACAATGGGCACATCTCATATTTATATGCGCATACAAAATAAACAACTAGGTCAGCCCTTAAACCT
This sequence comes from Chamaecyparis obtusa, assembly GCA_027943335.1. NCBI lineage: Eukaryota > Viridiplantae > Streptophyta > Pinopsida > Cupressales > Cupressaceae > Chamaecyparis > Chamaecyparis obtusa. Next base: position 26,710 of record BSBK01011190.1, read on the forward strand.
ATTACATACAATGCTTCCAAATGAATTGTCTCAAGCATGTTTACAAACAAAAAAATATACATGTTGGAAACCTAATTACAATAGGCACATAGCCTTTACATCATTAGAATATAAATGCAACTCAAAATGTTAATAGTCAGCTGCTTACTTTGTTCTTCACTAGCACACACTAGCTGTGTAACTTCAACTGTCTGTATCTTTCTCATACTTTCATATCAGATCATGCACTCATAGACCAAGCATGAATATAGTCTAACCAACTCAAATTACAAGGTGAACATCATAACTCAATCATACACATGTGCGTTGATGCTCTAAGCTTCAAGAACTTTGTACATTGTCTAGTCTTCAACACTTAACCAATTTTTTATCTTTACATCAAGTGCGCTCACTCCAAACTTCTATATGAATTTTTTTCCATAATGAAAACACTATATTAAGCCATATACACCAATATAGACAGCTTGCCAACACATTTCATAAAGTTCCCATTTCATGGAGCAGAAGTGATAGTACCTACCAACACTAGCTATTCTTGCAACATGCTCACAATCTGCTAACCATTTTATCCCAACAAATAGAGAGTCTACTGAATTTTTTGATGCTAAACTAAAAGAAATGGAAAAGACTCTAAAACTCAAGGATTCTAGCATGGGGGAGTATCTGATGGAGCTTGTATTTTCCTTGACAGCCCTACCTCTATCTCTGTATTCCTACGGGAGACTTCTGAGAACAAGAAACCCTCTACTATATCCTCTCAAGTAGTTTATGATGGTACCTTTGTATAGGCTACAACACCATTAGAAGATGAGGATGAAGACAAAGCTATGACAACTTGGGTTTATAAAGGGAATGACACATCTTAAACAATCACTCCAACTTGTGATATAGAACATGAACAAAATAGTGAAGGTTTGAAGCTCATGAAATGCTTCGACTATAAAGGGAGTGCCCTATAGGGGTAAATGATAATGGATTACTTGAACCCATTGAAGCTATAGGATGAGGGAAAAAGGACACCATAGGTATAGGCTTTAAGAAAATCATATTTCATTTAGGGATCAATAAATTTGTAATAGAACCAGAAAGACCACCAGTATCTAGTAACACTCTTTTAGTTGGAAACTCTGAGGTTAGTTCAGATCAGGATACCTTTCCTTATCCTATTCCTCCAGATCTTGTTGTGATCTTCACAGAGCTAGATGATTTTGTGCAACATGTTTGACACCTTGAAACTGATAGTGATTCTAATGACACCACCTTAGTTACTCCCCTGACATATGAGCAGGTGAGAAAAATGCAAACTGCTCATCCTAACTATCAACGTGAGTTGTATATGCCATCACCTTTTCAAGAGCAGTTCAAGAAAGAACAAATCCAACAAGCCATTAATGCTACAGTAGATGAACAAGAGTCATATGGTACAAAAGGTATTGATGGAGTCCCAAAATCAAGTACTAGAGACTCACATGAGTATGAGTTTGATTCTCTATTTGACGCAACTTCTGACAAAGATGTCGACATGGTAAACACATTTGAAAACCTCCTCAAAGTATGTAAAGGGTCTAGTGTTAGGATGATTGAGTGCAATTCTACTGACATTACCATACCCTCTACTTCTAATGTGAGGCCTCGAAGGGACTTGAACACATGTCTAGATGAGATCACTTTAGGTCTCAACTTGCTTTTCCATGCTTTTGATGACTATACCATGAATGCACTTGAACCTATCACTTCTCTTTCACTCCACCATCCCAAGATGATAAACATGAACCCTTCCTCTCCATCCAATGAAGTCCTTATGTTTCGGAATGACTACGCTCTTTCTTGCTACCTTAACATTTTTGAACCTATAACATCATCCACTAGTTAAGATAGTGTCAACATGACCAAGGCCGATATCAAGTATTTTAGTCATACAATTAAAAGAACAAAAAATGATAAGTGCTCTGATGGTGAAAACCACATTGTGGTACTATCAGGGCCAAAAAAAGTAAAAATAAAAGATGTATCAGAGGGTGGAAACCTCTCTAAGGCACCCAAGGATGGGAAAATTGATACGCTTCCAAGTCATTTTGATCTTCAGTGTTGATTGAGCCGACTCAACTTGTCAACTTGGTCACAGAGGCTACAACTTAGATTATTCATTTGGCACAATCCTTATCTATAGAAGAAAAAAAAGATTTTTCCAGTTTCTTTTGAAGAAAGAAAATCAACTTTGCATGGGCCTATTCTGATATGCTTGGTTTGGATCCTAATCTAATCATGCATCACCTATCTATTGCACTAGGCATCAAGCTTGTTAAACACAAGCTTCGTAAGATGCATCTGCATGTGGTCCTATTAGTCAAAGATAAATTAGAAAAACTTCTCGAAGCTAGTTTCATCAGAGAAATTGACTATGCGGTATGGATTTCCAATATTGTTCTAGTTACCAAACATGACAAATCTATTAGAGTCTGCACAGATTTCTGATATTTGAACAAAGCTTTTTCTAGGGATGACTTCCCATTACCCAACATTGAAATGATTGTAGACATGACAACAGGCTATGAAATTTACTCACTGATGGATGGTTGCTCTGGCTACAATCAGATAAAAATTGTGCCAAAAGACCAAGAAAAGACAACCTTCACATGTGCTTGGGGAACTTTTTGTTGGAATGTCATGCCCTTCAGAGTTAAAAATACTGGGGCCACATATCAAAGAGTTGTCACCACTATCTTTCGTGACATGATGCATAAGATAATGGAAGATTATGTGGATGATACATTAGCTAGGAGAATGGAACAAAAAGTACATCTTTCAGATCTAGGTCCTATATTAGATCGAATGGAATAATTTAGTTTAAGGCTCAACCCAAAAAGGTGTGCCTTTGAAGTCACATCTGGTAAACTATTAGGTTATATCATATTGGTAAAAGGCATAGAAGTAGATCTAGAAAAAGTTCAAGCTATTATGGAGATGCCTTTGCCATGTAACATCAGTTAGATGAGAGGACTCCAAGGTTAGCTATAGTCTATCTGGTACTTCATTGCACAACTAGCAAACAAGTCACAACCATTCACCAAGACCCTACATAAGGGTGTGACTTATGAGTGGGATGAAGACTATGAAAAAGGGCTCCAATAGATTAAGTAGTATCTTGAAAATCCACCAATATTAATGCCTCCTATTCATGGGAAGCCACTCATTCTCTATATCTCTACTATAGACACATCACTAGGTGTCTTACTAGCTCAAGAAGATCAATACAACAAAGAAAGAGCTATTTATTACATCAGTAGAACTCTGGTCTCTTATGAAATGAAGTATTCTATCATTGAGAAATCTTTCCTAGTAGTGGTATTTTCTTCACAGAAACTGTGATACTACACGTCTTATTGCTAAGATTGATCAATTAAAGTACTTGCTCAACAAAGTTTCCCTTACAAGTATATTAGCAAAATGGGTCATGATACTCAGTGAGTTTGACATTGAGTATGTAGAGAGAAAAGCTATCAAAGGATAAGTGATTGCAGACTAGCTGGCTAATGTACCTATCATAGCTTATCAACCATTGAGCATTGAGTTTCCAAATGAGTCCATAATGCTTCTCATGCATTAGGAATGGACTATGTTCTTTGATGGATCATTTACCCAATAGGGGTCAGGTGCAGGAATACTATTCATTACACCACAAAGGTGTACTCTTTACCAAAGGCATACAAGATGTTGTTTCCTTTTACAAATAATATCACTGAGTACAAAGCCCTAATTAACAACATGAAGATGGCCTTTGAATGGTGAGTAGATGAGCTAAAAATCTTTGGAGGTTCACAATTAGTCATCAATCAAGTCAATGACATCTATCAAACAAAAGATGACAAATTGGTACCTTACAAATGGATGGTCGATGACCTAAGAAATTACTTTGCACATGTCACCTTCTGATAGATTCCAAGGGTGGATAACAAAGTGGTTGATGCCATGGCTACTCTTGCTTCCATGTTATAGATACCAGAGAATGAATTTTGACATAAATTCCTGGTGGACACATTACACTACCTAGCCTATGACACCCCTAAATCTAGGATGATCTGTTCAGTCATTAGACATGATTCATCCCACTACCATCGTATCTATTCCTACCTTTATGACCAGATTGTTTTGGATACTTACATCTGGAATGAGAAATGTCACGTAATCTCTAGTGCATCATGGTATGTTATCATAGCTAACAATTTGTATAGGCGAGGACTAGACAGTACCCTCCTTAGGTATTTAGAACCAGATGAGTCTAAGTGTGTGTTAGCTGAGGTGCTTGAAGGCATCTATGGATCTCACTTGAGTGGTTTGACACTAGCTCGTAAACTTATTAGAGCTGGTTACTATTGGCTAGATATGGAGAAGGAAGCTACAAAATATGCTAAGGCTTGTAAATAGTGTCAACTTCATCAGAATTTGATTCACACTTTTGCCAAGGAACTCATTCCATTCATCACTTTTTGGCCATTTTAGCAATGGGCATTTGATTTGGTGGGTCAAATTTATCCCTCTTCATCAAATGGATACAAGTTCATTATCACTACTACAGACTATTTCACTAAGTGGGTCGATGCAGTCCCTCTAACCATAGAAAATGACAAATTTGTAGCCATGTTTATACTGAATTACATCATGTATAGGTATGGTGTACCCTCCTTAATAATCATTAACAATGGGGGTAGTTTAAGAAAAAGGAATTGAAAAAACTATGCTCTCAGTTCAAAATCACTCAGCACTGGTCTTCCATTTATTATCCTCAGGGTAATGGATAGGCATAACCATCAAACAAGGTGATCCTTAAGATCCTACATCACATAGTTCACAAATTTGGATGAGACTAGCATCTCCATATCAATCTAGATCTATGGGCTTACCGCACAAGTATAAGAACACTAATAGGGGCCATGCCCTTTTCTTTGGTTTATGGAGTGATTCCTACTCTACAAGTCTCTCTGAAGGGCCTCATTACTCATGACAACATTAGAATATATCAACTACAAGAGCTAGAACTAATGGATGAACATCAGAAAGTGGCATTAGATCACCTTCAAGCATATTAGAAGAGGATTTCCAAGAGCTACAACAAGAAGTTCAAACCAAGGGAATTCTATGTGGGTGATCTCATCCTATGAGAAAATCCTAAGAATCAGCAACAACAGATCCATAAAGGAAAGTTTGAACCATTGGCTTGGTCCATATATTGTCACTACATTATTTAGGTCTGGTGCCTATCAACTCTCTACTACTAAAGGAGAACAACTCAAAGAGTTGATCAACACTCTACACCTGAAGTGATTCTACAACTAAGACATCTTCCAAATGCTCATGTACATACATATACTCTAAAAAAAATCCTAAAAATTGCAAAATTTCTTGAAAAAATGATCATCTTAGTGAAAACCTAGTAAACAAGCACTTCGATGCATCAACCAAAAAAATTGAAAATTCCAAAAAAAAATTTTAAAAAAAATACAAAAAAATTTAAAAAGAAAAAAATGTGCCATTGATGAAAACCTGGTAAACAAGCGTCATGGTAGAAAAAGTAATAAAATCCCTACCAAAAAGGTGAAAACTTGGTAAACAGGCACCTCTTGTTCTACAATGCTATACCTTTCACAACACCATTTGGCTCTGTACAGTTGCTTTCATGCTTTCCTGCTTTTAATTTTCTAGCTCATGCATTCGCTCTTAATTACCTTCGAGATTATGCTTGACTCTACATGGATTGAAACTAGTCACACTTGGGGGCACCTTCCTAGTCTAGGGTGCACTGTCCTATCATTTTTGGAGGATCTTCCTCACATCAGTCACCAGTGGTTCTCACTGCATCTTCCTATTGATGCTTAGCTATCAAATCTCTCTCCTTGAGGATATCTCACATCAGTCACTAGTGGTTCTCACTACATCTACCTACTGATGCTTAGCTATCAAATCTCTCTCCTTGAGGATCTCTCACATTAGTCACCAGTGGTTCTCAATGTGTCTACCTACTGATGCTTCATTCGTAATAAGATCTCTCTCCTCGAGGATCTCTCACATTAGTCACTAGTGGTTATCACTATGTCTATCTACTGATACTTAGTTCACACTCTGATCTCTCCTTGAGACTTTCTTTCATGTCAGTCACCAGTGGCTCTCACTGCATATGTCTATTGTCATTTTCCTATTGAGATTTCTGACATACGTGTTGTGTACTTCTAATCTAACATCAACCCGCTAAAACTAAAACTAAACTTGTAATTCTCTAAGACATGCTGAGCTTTTCTTTTGTGTGCTTGTGCTTTTTCTTTGTCATTCCTCCTTGAGCAACTCAACAACATCTATCCTAACTCAAAGATGTGAAGACTAGGGGCATGATTTCTTTCTTTTCTTTTTGTTTTCTAGTTTAGTTCCAATGATCCATATGATCCATATAAGAGGGGTGTCCACTATGAGAGCCTTCATCTCATGAAGGATGGCCATGTGTACCTTGACTCCTTTTATATGGACACCTTGGTGAGGTTGGTTCTTCTCCTTGTCTATTTGAGAAACTTCTTTTTTCTCCAAGTGAAATTTCAAATTCTTGTCATATGAAGTGAACGTACAGGTAACCGCAAGCACCTTTGGTATGCTTATCAGTCACTTAGCATAAGGAGGAACTCTCATGTGTCTAGTGTTCTTTTATGCAAGAAACATTCAATTCATCCTAGCAACTATGCTTTGATGCTTATGTTAACTTTCTAAATCAACAGGAATAGGTGTTCAGGTCATTCTGGCTTCTTGTGCCTTAAATGCTTATGTCTCATTCTGAAAAATCTAAGACTAATGTCATATTCATATTCTCATGATTTCCATGTCAGTGAGGGTTGTATGACATCCTATGACCATCCTATAACAACATCTCTATGACGATAATTATCTAACGGGTCCAGCAACCGAGTCCTATTGATTGCATCTAGCTTAGGCTTGCATTATCATTCTAGACTTGCATAGTGGTAGTGTTTTTTATGCTCACTTCATTGCATTCTCCTGGATTTCTACACTAAGATTCTCATCTCACATCCCAACTTCATCACGACTACACAAGTATTTGAAAGTGCTCCATTTTCCCTAAAAACTTCACCCTTGGCTAAATCGATCGCTCTGAATCCATTTTCAAGATCAAAATCAAAATCTGACATCTCCTACATAGCTGAAAATATCATTTTAAAATTTCTTGGACTGAAGTGATCAGATGCTTGTGCAATCAACCTTCTGATGTCATCTTCTTGACAGAATCACATCTCATCATCATTTTCTTGACTTCTTCATCTTTTCCATCAAAAGTTAACTCTAGTCAATTCTGGTCAACCTTAGTCAATACGACCTCCAAATCACTCCAAATAACTTCTAAATCTTCTTTATTCTTTTGTAATATGTTCTAAGTTCTCCTAGATCTCTTATTCTATATTTATCTACAACCTATTGCTATCAATCACTTTTATGATGTGTCATATTTTGATTTCTCTCCTGAGGGGGCAGGATGATTACATCATTGAATCTTATTTGTCTCGAATCAATCTGATCTAAATCAAAAGTCCTCATCGCTAGAGGCATCTATGTGCCTTACATCTTATCATCATACTTCTAGGTATCTGATAAATCTAACTCAGATTCTTGAGGACTAAGCTTTATTCTGGAGATGGTTCTCAAAATCTATCTATCAGATATATGAGAAATCTAACTCAGATCCCTAGAAATCAAGCTTCATTCTGGAGATGGTTCTCAGATTCTCTATTAGGTATTGGGGAAATCTAACCTTGATCCATGAAAGTCAAGCTTCATTTTGGAGATGGCTCTCAAAAACTCTTTTATCAATATCTAGGCAATCTAACCTAGGTCTTGGAGGACTAGGCTTCATTCTCGAGATAGTCCTAAAAATTTGCATTAGTTATCATTTAGCTGATAGGTATCAGGGCAATCTAACCCTAACTCCTAAAGATTGAGCCTCATTCTAGGGACAGTCTTACTAAAAAATGGTAATTTGACTGATGTCTTTGTAATCTAACCTAGACTTAGGAGAATCAAGCTTCATTCTGGAGATGGTTCTACAACTCAATCTGATCAGTGTCTTGGAAATCTAACCTAGACTTCTGAGGGTTAAGCTTCATTTTGGAGATAATCCTTAAATCCTCATCAATTATCGCATCAAAATATTTTTTGAATCAATGCGCTACCCACACATCAATTCAAAGAGGGGAAAAATGTAATACCCCAAAAATTAGCATCTTGCAATCCTAACCAATTTTGTTGTATTTTAGTCTCATTCTATCAAATTTCTAAATCATCAAAGTCCTATCATACTAGGAAATTCTATCTTCTAATTGACTCTACTTGACTTAATGTCGAATGCAGAAGACCCCAAATTTGCATCAATCACACATCATATTTAATTCCTAAATATCAACTACAAATTAGCTAAATAAACCCTATGATCAATTAATTTAATTATAAAGTCCTAGCACTTTAATTAAATTAAATCCACCCTCTTTAGCTAAAATACATGAAAAAAGAAATAAATAATTATTTGGTTTTAAATAAATATCCTCATCTCAAATAAATGAATTTAATTATTCAAATAATTGAGAAAATCCACTTATGAGGCAATATTGTATTTATTTAAATTAAATATTCTCTCCAAAATCTTCTTTGTAGTTTAAAAAAGGAAACTTTGAGTTAATTGGAATTAAAAAATGCAATAAAACAGTTAAACCTCCACACAGGCAAAAACAAAAAGCTGACTATCTCTCTACTGGAAACTTTCTATTCTAAACTGAACTCTCATTCAATCTTCATCATTCATCTGATTCAATCTTGATCGTCGATTGAACCTGGGACTCTATAAAAGAACCCTCATTTCTCATTCAAAGGATCCAATTTCTCGAGCAATGAAGTGTTGTTGCATTGTCATTGGAATTCATTTGCATTCAAAGCTTTCATTCTTAGCATAATATTCATTTCTAGATTAATATATCATGTTAGATTAAATATGCAAGTCATTTCTTAATCTAGTTTTCTTTAATTGTTATTATATCAATACTCATGTTTCATTTCTAGATTAATCTTGCATTCTCATTCTAGAACAATTTGCATTTTACTTTCAGTTAAATCCTCCATTCTAGTGTTAGTCTATGGTTACAAGACTCTCGATTTTGAGAGCAATTACGAACCCTACCTAGATAGGAGGCAACATGTCGAATCATCTAGACAGGCAAGATATTCTTGGCTGCAACTAGTGAATAATGACTATGTTGAAGTGTGAGACTGAATTAGAGGCCCATATTTAGCTTACAAACATAGTAGCCTGGTCAGTCATGTCTTGGTCTTGAATTCCTTTCTTGTTCTCTCAAGAGTCTCATTAATTTCTTCCCTTGCTAACTCTAGTTGCAGTGACATCAAAATATATTCAATAAGTTCTTTGTTTTTCTTGATTACTCCTTTCCACCTAGCTTCAAGATTACTGTACAAAGATGTGGGGACCTGTCCTTGTAACTCAATTACAGATTTTCACATTTTATTCATACTAAACACTATGTAGCATCTTCAAGGTTTCTTTGATAATGCTCATTAAATTTTTCATATAAGCACTTATTGACACTATCAATTATTCCCCATTTTATAACCTTATCAACAATAGTGTCAATATTAATAAATTGGCTAAAATTGGGCTTAACAAACTTAGTGGTAGGAGAACCAACCACTTTATATTTCTTACATTATCCTTTAGCTCTTTTTTCTCTTCTTATGATTTTTTCTCTTCACCTTCTTCAACCTCCTTATATCCTTTTCCCTTTTCTTTCTTCCTTTTCCCATTGACTCCTCTAGTTGCAATGGACTCCTTCACTTTTGTAGGTTATAATTTTGAAGGTTTTTTATTCTTATTTATTGGTGTCTTTTTTGGAGGAGAGATTTTTTCCTTCTTCACTGTTGTAGCTGTGGTACTTCTTGTCTTCCTAATGGATGGGGTACTATCATTTGTAGAAGAGATAACTTATACATCTTTATCTTCAGTTAATGTTGCTACTCCAAATGTTCTAGCCTTGTCTACAACATATCTTTCTCATTCCTTTACAATGGCTTCCTATGTGAAACTTTTCTTTAAGAAAAATTATTCAACCTCCTTTCTGATTTTCTTCTCAATCACCGGTGCATTTATCTTGTTAGAAAATTCAAGGAAATTATCCTTGTATGTACCAAACCTAGAAGTGTACGGATCTATTGGCTTCTTTAATAGTTCATCAACATGTAATATCACTAGGTCTTCTTCTACCTCATAACCCATAGGCATGGCCTAGGAGGTCCTAGGAACCACTACCTCCATTTGACAAGTATCATTATCCACCATGAAGAAGATGTCATTTTCATACTTTTCCAACTTCTATCAGGATGCTCTACCTTTGATGCATTTCCTTTTGAAAAACCTTGAAATATTCCCATACTTTTTCTGTAAACCCATTACCAAGAATCCTTATGCAGTTCTTTAGTTGTATGATCACTGGTTGGACCTTAGACCATGTGATACCACCAACATTGGGAAAGTAATTTTGGAAATAGAAGAATAGACCCATAAGAAGTTTGATGTATTTGAATACTCACCTTTTCTCCTTTTTAATATTTTTCATGTTATGAGAGAAATAACTTCTCACTGCCTCATATAAACATATTTTGCATCTTGTTTTATCATCCTATATGTAGTGTGTATTGAAACACCAGGCACACTATTGATTATGCTAGAGTGATAAACCTCATAGCCAATTACCATGGATGACAATCTCATATTTAGGTTAGGGATATTATTTATTGTCATCATTCGCTTATCCCATCTTGATTTGGTTAACTCTGTGACTATGTCCCATGGGATTGACCTGAGTTGAGGTACTTCACTGGTTGCACAAAATCCTATAACTGCATGAATGGCCTCCTTAGTTATTGTATACACTTAAAATTGGTTTAATAAATTAGTTAAATATTTATTCTTTAATTAATATTTATTTATTCTATTACTAAGTAAATTATTTAATTTATTTAGTATATTCATTTACATTATTCTCCTTATCCTAATTAAGTCTTCTAATTAGTCTTATTAAAGTAATTTAATTAATTATTTAATTATAAAATCACTATATGACTAAGTCTCCCATCCCACCTCACTAATCCAACTCACCTGACACATCATCCTTTCTATAAAATGAACCTTCCTCCTTTTTGAGGCCAATAACAATAGTGATAATTATCATTTTTTATATTTTGAGAACTAGAAATCATTTAGCATTCAAGCAATCTAGTGTTATTATGATCAATTTTAGAACATCCATATTCATCAAATCTTGCATCATCCACCATTGCATAGAGATCATTCTAGGATTTAATCTAGTTTTGCATTTTCATGTCCACTATCTTCACACTTTGAAAGAATCTTAGAAAAGGGGGACAATGGAGACAAGCTACAAGGGTAAGTGAAGGCTAAAATCTTATTTTTATTTAGTTTATCTTTGTAATCTTCATTGTGTATACATCTTTAGATAATATTTATAGCTAATTGGTGGATTAGTATTTCATTTCTAGGATAATATACATAATTTTCATACATTTTTTGTACCCGCCATGGGGCTAACCCATGAATTTAACCATCAAAATCTGATTTTGATGTGTCCAGGCACCTACAGGATTTTTCTGCACATTCATACTCGAAAGATGTGCATCCATCTTATCTTTTGGTGCATACATTTTTTTCCACAACAGTCATCTTCATACCCATCATTTTCTTGTACAACATTCTTCGTTTTATGTAAACATCTACTTTTTCTGTGCTTATGTTATTTCTGGGCATTCATTAATCTTTGTTGTGCATACATTCAATTTACCTATGCATTTATTATTTCCTATAGTTTCATTAAACTATTCTACACATTTATTTATATTAATAGGTTAAAATATTTCTTAATTTTATTCTCATTTAGCTAACACCTTAATGATTTTGTATTTTTTTGTCATTTAGTGAATAGGTTGTTTTTGTAGGATGTGTTGTGTAAGACCCCTCTTGACTAATCACAGATTTTATTGCAAGTTCCATGGAATAAAATGGGTTGTTAGGGTGAACCATAACCTTATTTGGGCTTAAAATATGACATGCATTTTATTTTTGTGTGTCTTCTTTAGATTAAGTATTTGACGTGTCTTGATTTTAGCACTTTGTATTCCCAAAAGCTATAACAATATATCCTCTCCCCTCACCTTTGTGAATCTTAGGTGAAAGAGAAATTGTTATATCTTTTAGAGGGTAGTCTTTGGTGGAAAAAGTGGTACTCACCCACAAGGAATGACCCTACTGGTAATAGGCTAAATCCAAGCCCTTCCAAACCGGTATATAAAACATTCATTGTGATTAGTCTCACAATGAATAGGCATGAATTTGTTATGGCAACCAAAATATCCTCTAGTACCCATGTGGTGCATTAAATTACCTACATTGTTAAGGTGTAAAAATATTACTTATGAAGGATTGGGAGAGTCCCCTTAATTGGGAATATGGATTTATCATAGCCACCTAAATGAATGTTCTTACTACATACTATTGTTTTAGTGGTCAAAAACCTTGTATTTGTTGGCTCAAAGGGTCACCCAAGCCTGTGAAGATACCTCACATTACTCATTGTTCATAGTAGAGATATCAGTTCTTTGGGAAGTAATGATCCATTGAATTTGAAATTTTGTGTGTCAGAGAAGTGAGTGCACTATAAGGAGCCTGTGCCTCCAAAACCCTAGGCTATCCACTTTAAATAAGCATGGCTGGATTTTATCCAAGTGAGGACTCAACAAATATTGTCCTTCTAACCTTAGGATTCTAAGCATATTTGTGTATTCATTTTAGTTCAAATGCGGTATCCATAATTTATGTCTTGTGTGTGTATATGCATTTTATTGTCAAAAACCAAAAAAGAACAAAAAAATTACAACCAAAACCAAGAGTTCCAAAAAATTGGTCATCCAATTAAAAACATTACAAAACTATGCATTCATCTCCTATTCCTACACATTGATTTAATTGTCCTACACATATACTCAAATAGAGTGGTGTATTCATGCCTTTTTGATATGAAATAGTTACACTATATTTCTCATTTATTCATGCACATTCATCACAGAGCTAATTTGTAGAAAGTTTGACCAATCCAAAAAGACATTTTCAAATACCCATTTTAGTCTTCTTGTTGATTATAGAAACCTTTGAAATCTTCAAGACCTTATCACCCAGTTTGAACATTAAATTCATCATTTTATCATCTTTTTCATCCAACCATTTATTTTAAAATTTCTTAGTATCGACAATCATCCGCAAACATCAGAATCTTTTGTGAGTTTCACTTAATAGGATCTATCCACTAGATTACTAAGAGGGGGATGAATCAATGATAAGTGATTCTTTAAACCTTAAAACTTTAACTCTAATTCAACTTAGTAAGATAAACTTCAGTGGAAATTGATAACAATAGAAACTTTAAGTAATCAAAAATTAACATGCACAATAATCATTCAACAAATTTGACACTAGTATTTAATGTGGAAACTCAATTTGGAAAAAACCATTATGGGAATTGTCACCCACCAATAAAAATATTATTTTGAAGTATACTAAGTTAAGAGTCAATCATGTTAAAGATTACAATGCACATTATTAAATGTCACCTTGTTAGGGGATTTTCCTTAGATCTGTTAGGAGTGGCCTAGTTAAAGGTCTTTGAACACTCTTCTAGAATGTCACCTTTCTCAAGGATTTACAATAAGATTGTTAAGTCCACTCGGTTAAGAGATTTTTATGCTACAAATGTTTAAAAACTTGATCTCTAAATCTGTAACAACCTCTTACTTAGTTAGATCCCTTTTGTGCTCTTCTTTCCTTCACTATTGACTAGCCTTAACACTTCATCAATCTCTACTTGCAGACTCAGATTTCAACCTTTTTCTTCTTCACTACATCACTCAGTTGCACATCCACACTTTAATTTTCCATCTTTTTTTTCATTCAGTTTCATCCTTTCTATAGACTTTATTTTGCCTCTTAATCTCCTTTATTACATTTTCCTCTATTTATTCTAAATCATTAGATCATTCTCTTGAATTGATTCAATGAACTTGGCACTTGGTAATAGTTTTTATCTGAATATGCATTTCTGGATTTGATTGTGTGTGATTTTTGGTATCAACATTTTAGATCACACTCTGTGATCCATCATCAGGAAAATAGATCTCTTTTCCTGATGATGGATCATGGAGTGTGATCCGAAATGTTGATACCAAAAATCACACACAATCAAATCCAGAAACGCATATTCAGTTAAAAATGGATTGTGGAAATATGATATTATTAACAATTTTTATCATCACCTCAGAACTTAAACTTTTCTTGGAACTTGTACCTTCACTCTTTTCCACTTAAAAATTTACCATAGATCATCACCTTGAATTTTCATGATCGTATATCTCTTTAACTAACTCTTCTTCATCCTTGGAATATTCCAAATCACTCTGGATCTCCATTAAATATCATTTTGATCCTTGTATTTGATTTTTGTTCCTTTCTCAGTGCCCTTCCTTTTCCTTCAACCAAAATTCTATTTGCTTCACTTGGTAACTAACTCCTTACACTTGGCATCTTGGCTTCCTTTCTCTTTGCTGACAATTACTTTCATTTTACTGAATGACTTCTTCCTGCTTAGTAACTAAACTATTTTCTTTGATGACTTGTCCAATCTCCTTTACTCACTTGATAACATCAAATGTAAAGTAGAAAAAAACTAAATAATTATTACCTTATCATTTTTTGATTTGTATTAGCTGCCCAATGAAGTTCTTTAACTTCACTAACTTTTCATAACTTTTCACTTCCTCTTTTTCCTTATCTCACTCAACTTATATCATACTCCAAATGATATGGAAAGTCAATATAAACTAGAAATTAATTGCTTGACATCGAGGACTAAATAAAAACTAATCTAATCCTTCTACAATCTTGTATACCTTTAATCTCGGTCTTCATCATCATCATCACCATCAGTTGTAGTTAACAATCTCCCTGTTTGGAATTGATGGAAACATTGTCAGTTAATGATGGTAATACTCTGATATCTCTGTTCTATTCTTTAATCCCTCTAAAATTTATCATATTTATTTTATTCTCCATCTTTCTGACATCAATTATCCATCTTCTCCTTCTTTTTGGTCATCAGAAATAACTTATTCTCCCTCTTTGACAACAATGCCAAAGATGCATATATATGTCTAAAAACTTTGTTCAGGTAGTGGATCATACCTAGCATGGACTGATATCTCATTACATACATTATCATTTTTCACAACTTCAGGCATCACCTAAAGAGTGAACACTAGCATCAACTCACAAAATAGACATTCTAATGAATCCTTGAATTGATGTAGCATGCATCTTGCTTTAGTAAGTATTGGATAGGGGAAGAACCCCTAATTTACCTCTGAGATACTCAAAAACATCCTTTAGTAGTGGCTTGGTGAATATATCTTCTATTTTCTCCTTTGAATTTAGATACTCCAATATCACATGCTTGTCTTGAACTTGTTCTCTCAAGTAATGATACTTGATAGAAATGTGCTTGGTCTTGGAATGCATCACCGAGTTCCTTGATATGTTGAGAGCACTTGTATTATCTATTGGAAATTTGGCTAAGTAGTAAATCACAATGTTGTCATTATGGCAACATATATTCAACATTGAGACAACATGACCAGAGGAAGGAGTTCGGTATGAGTGCACATGAAAATTGTCTAAGTATAACAATGTTTACCAGTCTTCACATAGACCATTTTGATTAGTGACATTCATAAAATTAGTTTCAGTGCATGCAAACTTGAACATAGATCACTCTATGTATATCAAAGCTATATTTGAGAGTGCAAGTCTGTACAACATGTACAAAAAGAGATATCGATGTTTTTCAGAGACAATGTTGAGCCGACCAGAACAGAGCAGCGATCAGAATATGATTATATTGAGTTAAGGGATTATTATTTTTATCAAAATAATGACTTAACTAAGTAGGAACGACATCTTATATGTTAACCATAAGGCAGCATGTAATGACTTTATGTTTTGAGCAGAGTATAATGTATTGTAAGATGACAGGAAGGTTATTTTGTAATAGCATGTATATAAGTAAGAAAAATGTAATGTGAAGATATAGAAGTTGAAATATGATCTATATGATGTGAAATTGTAAGTTGTAAGAAATAAAATAAGAAAGTATTTTATATCAGAGAAAAGAGCCTAAAAAGCTAGATCAAAATAATAAAGTTATTCGGCAGCAGTAAAAGGTTTTTGCATTCTACCTTTTCTATCTGAAGTTATCATTGTATATTGCATGTTTGGGCAATAAGCTCATCTTGTAGACATATTTTTTTTATATAATAGAAACTCCTAATAGGGTTGAGGATTCTAACAAGGCCTAAAGTCCTCTAACTAGGACAAATACACTATATGTATGTAATAGACTCCTAACAGGGTCAATATCCTTAACAGGATACTTTTGATTAGTGGATAAGTTGTGGGTATCATCCCCACTGGGGTTTTCCCTTGGCTAGGGTTTCCTCAAGAAAAAACATGGTGTTATGAGTTTATTCATTTTATTGTTATGTTTTTTATTTAGTTTACTTAGTTTAGTTTTATATTAAAGCTACAAGTTAATTTCATATATCCATAATTGGGAAAAAGTAAAAGTTTGTGGATTACTGATTCACCCCCCCTCAATATTTCCTATTTCTAATAATTGGTATTAGAGCTTAGTTACTATGAACAAATTTATTTGGATAAATCCTAATGGCATGTGTAAGATCTTTATGGATATGGATTGGTTGCCGAAAAATCTTGATGAAGCTCTTGAACAGATTGATATTCTTACTGAAGAAAGAGATACTCTAAAAGAAAAATATGATAATGTGAAAGATTAAATTGAAAAAAGAAAAGAAAAGATAGAAGATCTTAAATCAAAGAAAGAACCTACAAGTCAAGTGAAGGACTGTGATGAAGTTTCAAAATTGAAGAAAGAAAATGAGATCCTTAACCATGAACTAAAGATTATAGATCTAAAGTTAAGTTTGAAAGATGAATCAAATCTAAAGTCTAAAAATGTAGATCTGAGATCTAAACTTACCAAAGTGACATCTTGATGTTGGAGCATCCTAGGTGTAAGAGCAATCTTGCATCACCCAAAAATATTTATGTTTTTGTATTCAATAAGGGTTATCTTGTGTGGAGCTATTATTTATGGAAACTTGATAGTTTTAGTAAGTTGGTCATAAATCTCAAAATATTTTGATTTTACATGTGGAGGTTTATCTCAGTCATATCAGCCTGCTAGTAAAGTTTCGTGGATAGATCAGGTCTAGTTTTGAAGATATTGAAGATTTTTGGTATTGGCAGTAGGGTACAAAAACTTTCAACTCATTTTTGAAGGCTTTAGAGGCTCCGAATGAGGTCAAAAATTTGGGTGATAGGTGCTTGCAAGATTCAAGCCTGTAGAGTGCTTCTTGGCCTTTTTGAAATGGGGTTATAATAGTCAATTGGGTCAACTAGTGATGACTTATGGTCTCCGAAAGTCAGGTCACCTGAAATGGCAGAAAATAATTTTCCTTCAAAATTTTTGTTCGAGTTTCAAAAGTTATTTTGAGCTGACTATGATGTAATAAATTGAAAAATAAAATAATTCTAAGTTTGGTCGGCCCTAAGGGCTAAATTTCTAGAACCTTCTCGAGCAGTGGAAAATGCCTATATAAAGAAGGCCCGTAGTGTTGTCTAGGGTAGTTCTGGGTAGTAGATCTAGATATTGATTCAAGGCTTTGTCCTACAAAATATTGTAAGGGAATGCTCATGTGGCTTTGCATATTGTAATTCTGAAAATTTGTAATTCCACATTTGTGGAGATAATAAGAAGCCAATTTTTTGTTCTTGCATATTATTGTTGTTTCTATATTTCTGTTATGTGTTTGTGGTATTAAGGGGAGCACCCCTTCATTAAGTGGTATCAGAGTAGGAATTCTTGAGTGTGTAAATAGATCACCGACTGTGAAGCAGTTTGCACTAGGACCATGGTTAGGGTTTCAACGCGTATCATGAAAATGCCTCCATGAAGATAACATGGCGGAAGAGATAGTGTTGTAACACCTAAGATTAGAGCACTCCAGAGACAAGTGCGAGCATTGCAAGAAGAGATTTGTAGAGGAATGAATCTTAATTTTAGAGATGAAAGTGAGGATGAAGCTGAAGAAGGAAATGATGATCAAGAAGAAGAAGAAGGTGAAATTTTGAATCGAGAAGAAGAAAGGATTTTTCAGGCCATTTCCAAGATCGAAAAAAGACCTAAGATTGAGGTTCCTGCATTTTCAGGAAATCTTAACCTAGAAGAATTGATCGACTGGATCAATGAATGTGAAGAATATTTTGAGTATGAAGATATTGAGGATCCTAATAGGGTCAAATTCGCAAAGGCCAGACTGAAAGGTCATGTGAAGATCTAGTGGCAAGAGATTCAATTGGAGTGAAATAGAAGAGGGAAAGATAAAATCACAAGATGGGATTAGATGGTGGATAAATTGAAGTGACAGTTCATTCCTGTTGATTATGAGCTTGACCTACTGAAGAAGATGCAAAGTTTGAAGTAAGCAAGAAGATCTGTTCAAGAGTATACAGAGGAGTTCTATCGAATCCTCATCAGAATAGGCCATGCGGAAGCTGATAAGGAGAAAGTTGCTCATTACCTTAATGGGTTGAGGTCAAGCATTTAGGAGGAGCTCAATCTGGTTCGAATGAACAGTATTGAAGAGGCATACCAGTTTTCCCTAAAAGTGGAGGAAAAGTTGAACAAGAAGTTCAAGAGCAGACAAAATGGAAGAGGTCATGGTGGGTGATCTAGTGGACGGTCATATGGAGGCTAAAATGAAGATCTGAAAAAAGAAGGATGAGGCTAGTAGCAGTCAAAATTAGAGAGGGAACAATTCTAATCATTTCCAAGATCAGAATAATAGAGATCAGAGAGGAAGAGGAGGCTTCCATGGAACATGTTTTCACTGTGGAGAAGAAGGTCATATGGCATTTGAATGTCCTCAACGCCAAGGAAGGACAGATAGGAGGAATGAAGGCCTAGCCAAAGCTACAAATGTAGATGAAGATGCTAGATCATCTAATTTAGAAGATGCTAAAAAAGGAGAAAGGTTGATTAACAGAAGTGTCTTGTTGAGTGGTGAGAATGAACCTGAACAAAGGAGGAGCCTATTTTGCACTAGATGCAAGTGTGAGGGAAAATGCTGTGATATGATTATTGATAGTGGAAGCACTGACAATTTGGTGTCAGAAGAGATGGTGATAAAGTTGAAGCTCAAGAGATAGAAACACCCACATCCATATTGGATTGGCTGGGTGTAGGATGACCACAAGGTCATGGCTAGTGAACAGTGCCTAGTAAAGTTCAAGATTGGTGGGTACCAAGATGAGGTACTATGTGATATCATATCTATGGATTCATGTCATATGTTGTTAGGTAGACCATGGCAGTTTGATAGATATGTTGTACATGATGGTCATGTGAATACCTATTCCCTGACAAAGGATGGAGTGTGACATAAGCTAAAGCCATTGAAGGAGACCGAAGAAAACATATGTGGTAATGCAAGAATAACATTTGTTGATGGAAGAAAATTCCTAGATGGTATGAGGCATGAACATGTGTGTTTTGCTTTAATTCCAAAAGCTGGTAAAGAAGAAGTAGAGGATGTACTTGTAGAGGTTGCAGATTTGTTGAATGAGTTTTAGGATATTATATCTGATAATGTACCTGATGGATTACCACTAGTAAGGAAGATTAGTCATTAGATGGATTTGATAATAGGAGCCAGTTTTCCAAACAAGGCAACACAGAGAATGACACCAGCAAAAAGTGAAGAGTTGAGCAGACAAGTGCATGAGTTATTGTAGAAGTGATTGATTCGAGAGAGTCTGAGTCCCTATACTGTACTAGCAGTATTAGCACCAAAGAAGAATGGAGAATGGAGGATATGTATAGATTCCAGAGCAATAAACAAGATCACAATCAAGTATAGGTTTCCATTGCCATTAATGGATGATATTATAGATTGTTTGAGTGGAGCTGTGTATTTCTCAAAGATAGATCTGAAGAGTGGATATCACCAGATTCAGATCAAAGAAGGAGATGAATGGAAGACTACCTTCAAGACAAAGGAAGGACTGTATGAGTGGTTAGTCATGCCTTTTGGGCTAACCAATGCACCGAGAACTTTCATGCGGCGCATGAATGAGGTTCTAAAAGAATTTATGGGTAAGTTTGTCATTGTGTACCTAGATGATATTTTTATCTTTAGTAAGACACTAGAAGAGAATATGATGTATATTCATATGGTGTTTGAGAAGCTGAGAGATGAGAAATTGTTGATTAATTTGAAGAAGTGCAGTTTTGTGAAGAAAGAGTTAGTGTATTTAGGATTTTTAGTTTCAACAAAAGGTCTAAAAATGGACTCAGAGAAAGTACAGGCTATCCTTGAATGGCCTACTCTAAGGAGTGCTGCTGAGGTAAGATCTTTTCATGGTTTGGCTAGCTTTTATAGAAATTTTATCAAAAAATTTAGTAGTATTTGTGGACCCTTGACTGAAACAATGAGAGGGGATAGAAAAGAGTTCAAGTGGACTAATGGGGTAGATAAGAGTTTTAAATTGTTGAAATAGAAAGTTATAGAACAACCTATTTTAGCACTTCCAGATTTTAATAAGGTGTTTCAAGTAGACTGTGATGCTAACGGTACTGCAATAGGAGCTGTTATGAGCCAAGAAGGTAAACCTATTGCTTATTTTAGTGAGAAGTTAAATGATGCCAAGAGAAAGTATTATGTTTATGATCAGGAATTTTATTCTATAGTTTAGGCATTGAAGAAGTGGAGACACTATCTTCTTCCTAAGGATTTTGTTTTGTATACTGATCATCAAGCTTTGCAACATTTGAATAGTCAAGGAAAGTTGAATCAAATGCATTTGAAATGGGTTGAGTTTTTGCAAAGTTATACATTTGTTTTGAAACACAGAAGTGGAAAGTCTAATAGGGTTGTAGATGTGCTTAGTAGAAGGCAACTATTGCTAATAGAGATGTAGATTGAGGTGGTTGGGTTCAGGGAACTCAAGAATTTGTATCTGAAGGATCCTGATTTTGGTGAAGCTTGGAAAGCTTGTAAAGAACCTGTTACCCTAGACAGAATGAAGTGGCTAGATTTTATCATCCTGGATGATATGCTATTCAAAGGGAGTCAATTGTGCATTCCATGAAGTTCTATGAGGGAGAATATCATCAAAGATAAGCATAGCGGAGGATTGGCTGGACATTTTGGTCATGATAAAACCCTTGCTTTGGTTAGTGAGAATTATTATTGGCCACAGTTGCAGCAAGATGTCAAGAAGTTTGTATAGAGTTGCAGAGTATGTCAAATGGCAAGAGGAGTGAAGTAGAATACAGGGTTGTATCAGCCATTACCTATACCAAAGAAGCCTTGGGAGGATATCAGTATGGACTTTATTCTTGGTTTACCAAGGACACAGTGGGGAAATGATTCAATTTTTGTAGTAGTTGATAGATTTTCAAAGATGATACATTTTGTTCCCTACAAGAAGACTAATGATGTTGTTCATGTAGAAAAATTATTTTTCAGAGAAGTGGTGAGACTGCATGGTTTCCCAAAGAGTATAGTTTCAGATAGGGACACTAAGTTCATTGGATATTTCTGGTGTACATTGTGGAAGAAGTTGAAGATAGATTTGAAGTTTAGTTCATCACATCATCCACAGACTAATGGACAAATAGAGGTGGTGAATAGGATTTTGGGAAATTTTCTAAGATGTATGGTTGGAGATAAGCCAATAGGATGGGATTTGATTTTACCATAGGCAGAATTTGCATATAATAATTCTATCAATAGGAGCATTGGTAAATCACCATTCTAGATTGTATATGGGAGTAGTCCTAGAAATGAATCTGAGTTGAGAAGGATAGATCAAGGAGAAATAAGTAGTGCTGAAGCTAAAAATTTTATAGAACATTTCAAGAACATCCACAAGGAGGTGAGGAATCATATTACAAAGATGAATGCATAGTATAAGGCTAAGGCAAATGAGAAAAGGAGGCATAAGGAATTTCAGATTGGAGATGAAGTCATGGCTCATTTGTGGAAGGAAATATTTCTAGTTGGTACATATAATGTAAGCTGAAAATGAAGAAAATTGGGCCATGTAAGATACTGAAGAAGCATGATTCAAGAAATGCATATGAGGTCGAGTTGCCTACTAAGCTAAATATTTCACCAGTGTTTAACATTTCAAATCTAAAAGAGTATCATGATGGAGGTGTTGAAGATGAGATCACAATAGTGTAGTGGAGTATTCCAGCAACTAGTTCAGATACCAAACAGATTGAGGATATACTAGATAGTCATGTTGGCAGAAGCACAAGGAACAAGACATATGAAAAATATCTGGTCAAGTAGAAAGGATGACCTGTTGAAGATTCATCATGGCTGACAAAGGAGGAGGTTAACTACCTTGGTTTTCCTCTACACACCTGAGATGTGATGGGGTCACTTCACAAATTACCTCAGGTGTTTGATGCAAGAGCATCCTGGGTGTAAGAGCAATCTTGCATCACCCAAAAATATTTATGTTTTTGTATTCAATAAGGGCTATCTTGTGTAGAGGTGCTATTTATGGAAACTTGATGGTTTTAATAAGTTGGTCATAAATCTTAGAATGTTTTGATTTTACATGTGGAGGTTCATCTCAGTCATATCAGCCTACCAGTAAAGTTTCATGGATAGATCAGGTCTAGTTTTGAAGATATTGAAGATTTTTGGTATTGGCAGCAGGGTACAAAAACTTTGAAATCAGTTTTGAAGGCTATAGAGGCTCTGGATGAGGTCAAAAATTTGGGTGACAAGAACTTGTGTGAGGCAAGCTTGTAGAGTGCTTTGTGGCCTTTCTGAAATGGGGCTATAATAGTGAATCGGGTCAACTGGTGATGACTTATGGTCTTCAGAAGTCGGGTCACCTGAAATGGCAGAAAATAATTTTCCTTCAAAATTTTTGTTCGGGTTTCAAAAATTATTTTGAGCCGACTCTGATGTAATAAATTGAAAAATAAAATAATTCTAAGTTTGGTTGGCCCTAAGGGCTAAATTTATGGAACCTTCTCGGGTGGTGGAAAATGCATATATAAAGAAGGCCCATAGTGTTGTCTAGGGTAGTTCTAGGTAGTAGATCTGGATATTGATTCGAGGCTTTGTCCTACAGAATATTGTAAGGGAATGCCCATGTGGCTTTGCATATTGTAATTCTAAAATTTTGTAATTCCACGTTTGTGGAGATATTAAGAAGCCAATTTTTTGTTCTTGCATATTATTGTTGTTTCTCTATTTCTATTATGTGCTTGTGGTATTAAGGGGAGCACCCCTTCATCACACCTAAAATTGATAAATACAACACAATTATGAAATGAGAACTAACTTAGTCTAAACAACATCTTGAGAAACTATATTCTAGTAGTGAAAAGATTAATGAACATATTTCTTATTAGAAACCCTCTTATGATTAAACTAGTCTTGGATACTTTGAAGATAAATTTCCAATGAAGATTGAAAGATGCAAAGAACCACATCTGGAACAACCTGAGAATAAAAATGAAAAGAAACTAAATGAATCTAACAAATTTGAAGATATATCTAACCCACCTAAGAAAGATGAATCACCTAAAGAGATGTGAAGAGAATTCAAAGGTAGATTTCTTTCATGCAATTCTTTTCGACACATGAAAGTGATTGTATGGTTAAGAAATTCAAACTTATCTCTGGTTATTGTTATAATTATCATGGTTTTGGACATAGAGCTATTGATTGCAAGAAACCTAGATCTAATGATAATGGTAATAGTAGAATGTTTAGAAATACAACCCTGTAGATAAGAGACCTATTGGACAAATGAACAAAAGAAATGGAGTTATGTGTTATAGATGAAACAAATTTGGACACATTGCCAAAAATTGCAGATCACAAATCAGTTAGTTGGGATTGAGATGTGGTAACAATGGAATAGTTTATTAGATATGAAATAACATGGGTCACAGAGTAAGGTATTGCAGAATGAACAACATGATAAATCCTAATCCTAGAAGAAATATAAACTAAACTAGGAGAAATGTGAACACCAACAACAGTTAGAAAGAAAGTTGCAATAACTTGGGAGAAATTGAGTTTTTTAAAGCTACAAATCAAGATAGCACACTTAGTATACCAAGAAATCAGACATGTGAAGTATTTAAGAGTAAGTGTGAATCATTTCCAAATTCATCTCAAAGTAATTAAACATCAAATTTTGTGAGCTATGTATTATAATAAGAAACATAATAGTATAGAATTTAGAGTAAGTTGAATTAAGCCTTAGAAAGTTAGTATGAGATAGTATATGGTATAAGGAAGCTATGGTTAAGAGTGCATGAATTTATGAATATGTATGCGACTACACAAAAAGAATAAAGTTTTGCAGGTAACCAGCAATAACTTTTGGCATGAATGAACTTAATAAATTAATGCGATGATAGTGTATTGAAAGATTTGAAGGATAAAAGAAGATAATTGACATCAATTGATCATTCAAATGTTTACAAGAGATATAAAGAGCTAGCCAGTGGAGTTTGAAATTAGTTTGTAAGATTTGGAGACAAATTCTTCACTAGATCTATGCAAAGACCTAAATCACAATTCTAAGGTATTTAACTAAGAATTCATTACTAAAGAAGTTACTTTTCATTGGAATCATGGTTACATCACTATTTCACAATATTTGAGACATAACTAGACCTAAGATGAAGAAGGAATCAATAGAACCCTTAGAGAAAGACCCTAGTTTATCTTTATCAACCGTTCTAGATGGAGTTTTACATTTGGAAGATGTAAAAGGATATTTAAAATGCAATTTTGAGATAGTAGGAGATGGTAGTTTAACCATGGATTACAATAAGATATACAAAAAGGAGATGACCTATAAAGAAGGATTTAAACATTCAGGTTAAATGGACATCATTGAGTACACATTTCACTATGAATTTCAAAATGATGAATGGACCAAAATGATTTTGAGCAGAATACATAATGGAAAGTTTTGGTTGGATGATAGAGTTATAGACATTACAACAGATCTTATACACGAGGTTACATATTTGTCTAAGATAGGAGCAATTCCTTTAAATGAGAAAAATGTTAAGAAAATAGTGTTGAACAACACCAAGTCTTCATACAATGGAAGAGGCATAGTTATAAGAAAGATTGAACAAGATGATGTGAGATATGTATGTAAAATTTGAACTTCAAAATTATGTACAAGTTCTAGGGAAGATGACATGGTAGTAGACATGGTACAAGCAACCTATCTTATGTGTATTGACAAAGTTGAAGTAGATATGTATGAGATTCTGAGAATTCAACTGATTGAAAATCTTGAAAAGATCAAGAAGACTAAGAATTTATAGTTTATATTCTCATTCTTGATCACTTCTATGTTTTTCCATCTTTTAAGGAGATTCCCTTACACCATAGTAGTTGATTGGAATGATGGAAGAAATTCAATGGAAAAAATTAATAAGGTATATTTAAGACATCTCATTGATAAAGTGAATGAAAGTGAAACCCTTGTCATTAAGACCTTTCAAAATGAAATGAGAAGAAGATCAAGAATTCCACCCTCTATTATTGAGAAATATAAGAATGAAAAATGTTTCTTAATGGAAACTGATTTTACCTACATTGAAGTAGTAGAACCAAGGATAGAATTTGTAGATCCTCTTGAGTATGAGATATCTGAAGAAGAAGTTTAAGGATATGTAAGCAAGATACTTAAAATTAGTTTGGATTCTAAGAGTTCTAGATCTGGAAAATATGAAGAGAATTTTAGTACAACACAATAGTCATAGGTGTAGAAATTGGCAAAGAAATGAGTAGATAGCATAATAAATAAGATATTAAAGGATATAGGTATGACCGAGCATGAATTCAACATTTTAAAGAAGACATCAACAACTATTAGAGATATTGGACAAAAGGAAGTGTTGTCAATTCCACCCTGGATAACCCATGCAACCCCTATTGAGGATTTTTAGAATATTGAGGAAGATATTTTAGAATTGGATGTGCTAGCAGTGATAAGGTCTACTGGATCCACCTCTACTACACTGAATAAGAGAGTTAAAGAGATGGAAAGTGGACTGGGAAAGAGGTCAAAAACCATATTCTCTCTAGAAGAAAGGATAAGGACATTAGGAGATAAATCATAAACAAATGAAGAGGTAGGGAACAACAAAAAAAAGTAGTGGAAGCCTAAGATTGATAAAGTGAACCCTTTGATCATAAATGAAGGAGATTTCACTAAGCTAAACAAGTATCATGAGATGTATAAAAACTTTGAGAAACTGAATCTTGAGAATGCAGTTGTCAGACACATGATTCTTGCTAACAAGAATTTTGAAGACATAAAAGACAAGATTCTAGATAATCTTTATGAGAAGTTAGTAAACATGAAAAAGAGAGCAATAGAAGAAGATAAAGGCATAAGAGAAATATATGTGAGGAAGCTTTGTGAGATAAAGGATGAAGAACACTTCAAATAAATCATGAAAAACCTTAGCACACATCTAAGGAGGAAAAGAAGGATAGTTCTAAAAATGGGAGGAAATTATGAAGAGATCAATAAAAAAATTGAGGAAGTGGTTGTAAAGGTAATGACCTCTGGACCAAAAGAGATAGTCAGTGAATCTGAACTAGCAATAGAAGAAGAACCAAAAAATGAATTATCACCAGTTCTGTCATCCTCCATCAACATTGATGATGAGTCTATGAATATTGAAGGCCTAAACATCACCATAGATAGAGAAGAGAACCCATTTGATGACCAAGGAGAAGATGTTAGAAATTTGATAAAATTTATTGAGCAGAAGGATGAAGCAGTAAATAAAGAGGAAGAAGTAGTAGAAATAAGAGAAGAAGAGAAGAATGAATAACTATAGGTTAAGATAGAAAAAGAAGAGCATGCGGTGCAAGATGAACAGACTAAAGTAATTTAACAACAAAAGAGCACAACAAAAAATCCATCTAGACCACCCATGGAATCAGTGTTAGCAAGCTTGGGAGATGAAGTTGATGATGATGATCAAATAGAGTTGATCTCATCTCTAAATAAAATCATCGGAAAGAACAAGAAAGTGAAAATATTGGAAGGAGTGTTACTTGATGTAACCAAAAAACTTCAAGGACTCATATCAACTCAAGTTAGTGAGGTTGATCCCCAAGCCAAAGTAAAAGATGTAATGAGAATTTTTGACAATGAATTCACTAATCTATTAGATATTGCATTAGTTAAAGCTCAAGCAGTTCATGATGCACAACTATTTAAAGGTAGTTGTCAAAATATTATAAATGATTTGGACAATTTGGATGTATGTATAAAAGAGTTAAGGAAATTCTTAGAGAGAGGAAAAGCATTGTACAACTAGTGTACACTATCACACAACCATACATTAGAAATTTTAGAGAAGATAAGGAAAAAAGAAGCAGAGTTGCAAGCCACAATGAATAATTTGCAAAGTCCTAATGTAAAAATCATAGATATTGAGAAGAAAATAAGAAAAATATATGATGAAATAAGACTTCTTGAGAATGAAAAAGAAAGAAAATTGAAGAGATTCACTCTACTCAGAGAGCATCTAACAATGAAGGTATGTGATGTAGAGAGTCAATTGGAAGAATTTATTTCATCAAAGACATCATATGGAAAGTTCTCATATTCAAACCTAAAGGAAGTGGAGATAGCATCCTATGAGCTATGTGCATTACTCAGCATTTCTAATTCAATCAAGAAGACATGGGACAAAGAAATAGATAATCTGAAGGAAAATTTTGTAGATTGTGTAGCAAGTCTTCCAACTTTGCAGTATTGAAATAAAGAAGGTAAATCAAATTTTGACATACTTATACTTTTAAATCTTGCAACCCTAACCAATTTTGTTGCATTTAGTCTCGTTCTATCAATATTTCTGAATCATCATAGTCCTATTGTCCTAGGCAATTCTATCTTCCTAATTGACCCTACTTGAATTAGTGTCAAATATAGAAAACCCTAAATCTACATCAATCACATGTTATATTTAATTCCTAAATATTGACTATAATTGGCTAAATAAACCCTATGATTGATTAATTTCATTATAAAGTCCTAGCACTTTAATTAAATTAAATCCACCCTATTGGCACCTACAAATTTTTCATGGTCATATTCACTTTCCTTTGGTCCTTGCAGTTATTTTCCCCTATTTTCGGCTTAAACCCTAGGGAAATATTTCAAAAATCTAGCCATTGGGTAGACAAACCCTAAGTGTGCCCTAGCCTGGTTCTAATTTCATGTTACTTTTTGGGTCACTTAAAATTTCCTAAAAACATGTGCTTAAATATTTTACTCCCCCATGGAGGGTTCAGCTTTAATTTTTCCCAAGTCTCCATGCACCCAGCAAAATATTTCCCTAAGTCGATCGACTTTGATTTTTCCTAAGTCCCAGGATTAATTTTTCCTAAGTGTCAGCTTTTATTTTGTGTGGTTGTCGTTGTTTCGCAAGACTTTCTGTTGTTAGAGTTTCTAACATGAAAACATGCAACAAGGCACCACTTGTCTTGGCGGGCCCATCTTCAAGGTCTGCGGTGAGTTAAAGTACTACAAGATCTAGTGGTTGTCATTATACCACTGAGGTAAAGTGCTCATTGTTTAGCATGACAGTGTAGCGACAACCATCCGATGTGAAGGTAGATGGAAGACTTGTGGGTCCAAGATGACACATATGCATAGTTGGTGGTCTTTATTGGTTAGCATGTGTTGTGACTTGGTGATTGTTTGTGGGACCTGAGTTTTCAGCTTGTTAGTGGGCCCTGACATCTGCAAAAAATCAGTGGTAGGCATAATTTCTTATCGAATGTGTTAGAGGCTTGAGATTATGTGACAACTGTTCATTCTCTTATGTGACATAATCTTTTGTTTCAAGCGGGTCCACTACCAAGTGTGTGCAGTTGGCATCTTTTCATTGGTCCACGAGGTACTAAGTCGACATTTGTTAGAGGGTCCTGTGTCAAAGAATCTACAAAGTGGAATCAAAGGGTTGATCTAACAGTTGTCTGATGTTCACATAGAATCTTTTAGCTCTATGCAAACTTACGACAGCTATTGATCCTATTTCTTAGCAGGTGGGTCTTGTCAGTGGTGACTAGGTGGAAGTAGCGTATGGTATGATGACATGTGGTAGTTTGCAAGTGGGCCCAGGTGGGGTCTAATGTTTAGTGGCACTGATATTTTTCTGTGTGTTTTCTCATTCACCAAATGTTTCCTAAGGTGGGTTAAGAAAAGGATCTTGTGAATTAGCAAATGAAGGTTTTTGTATTCATGGAATGTAACCCAAGGTTAAATAAAAACTCAGTGATTCAGTGAAAAGCTTTGTTCACTAAATCACTTGACTAGACTGAGGTTAAGACAAAGTATTAAGCAGCTTGGAATTTCCTACAGTTGCGTATTCACCGAATGAGTATAAAGGTAAGGTGCTTGGCCGGGAAGTGGGACCGTCTAGTGATTCATTGCTAATGTTTTGTGTTCTGATTGGCTAAGTTGGAAGGAAATGTGGACACGTCAGTGGGCTCGAAAGATTCAAAGGATGCAGAGATGGAAGATCTGACAGTTGGAGTCTCATTGCATAGAATCTTTTGAGGCTATGCGATCTTACACCAGCCATTTGATGAGAACCTTATAAAGAGTGGGTCCAGTATGCTACGTGGTGCCTTTTCATCACTGATGTGCTCTATTTTCATTGGTCAAGGAATGTGATGATGTGGAAAGTGATTTTTAAAGGGTTTTGTCAACTGTTGAAGAAGTTTTGTGAACTGCCCGATCTACCATGAAGAGATGTAATCAACGGCCACGTTTTAAAATTTTTTGACTGACCATTGCCACCAGGAATTTGAATTTTAAATGGTTTCTCAGTGATAGAAGGACTGGAAATTGAATGTTTTTGTGGCAGGATTTGGTGAGAATGTTTTCAATGACTACTATAGAGTGGTCCAGAGGGTTTGATGGCTATTTGCATATGCCTGTACTATCATGAAATGAACACAAGTCTTTCTTGAGGCATGTTGCAGGTGTACAATTAGATTGAAAAGTATGGTGTTTATGTGATCCTTGGTACAAATCAAGAGATTTTCATTTGATGAAGATCAATTTTGGGTCTAATTGTTCAGGTTGCTTGGTTTTCTCCCCTAGAATTAATTTTTGATTGATATTGGTTGGTTTAGTAGGTGAAACCCTAACCCTAGCTATCTGAAGCTTGTTGCATCCTAAATTATTTTAGGATTCCAAGATAGCTAGTGGTATAAGTAGTAAGAGTTTTGATTTTGTAAGGTTTCCAAAACTTTTGAGGCTCGAAGATTTTTGGTCTTTCAGGCTTTGGTCCCTGGTTCCAATTTTTATAGTAATCCAAGGGATTCTATTCTTTGGTTCCATTTTCTTGATGGTTGAATGGAAAGAATACAAGTTTTATAGCAGATTCTCATTCTGAGTCTTTGATTGAAAAGTTTTCCTTGTATGTATTGATACACTTTCATGAAATACAATACAATTTCTATCCTATTTCTGTTATTGTCTCTTGGCTTTGTGTGCCATTCTTGTATGTTTCACTTGTAAGGCATTTTAGACATACTAGTTGTTTATGAGTTTCTTTCAAGGAAAGGATTAAATCCTCATATGCAATTTCAGGGAATGAACACATCTGTTGAGATCTTGATGATAACAATCTAGGATTGAGGGGATAGTTTGTAAGGCACTCTATCCAAATTGTATCTGATTTGTAAGGCATATCATTGTATTTACTAGAAATTCCTCTATTGATTTATGTTAGACTCTTCTACCCAAAGGATTAGGCATTGGTCTAATCTCTGCTATACAGTCACCTTTCTTCCATCAAGCACAAATTTTATCATTACCATTACACCATTTCACTTCATGTTCATGCACGAAAGGAGATAGGACTATCCATGATGTCTTACAGTCCATAGTCACTAATTCCTTGAAGAGTGAATCAAAGGTTAGCCTTCCTTGAGTTTTACTCATAAAAAGAAGGACTCATCACCCTTATGCCATTGTTCATGTTATCATACTAGGAGTTTCATTAGTCATAGTCTGCAATAGGTTGTTCTCAACTATTTTCAGAGTTATCTCCTATAAAATTACTTCTAATAAACTCAATAGTATGACAATGAAGACCTAATCCACCAATCCATAGTTTACTTGAAAGATAGTAACCTATTTGTAGGCAATACCCACTTGAGTCCTGTGGAGCTCAAAGCAGAAGGAGGATCTTATCAAATCCTCACTAATTAGGCTTTTCTTGCAAGCTTGGAGATCTTTAAACTAAGAAACTAGCCCATACCCATGCCAAGTTTGACCCACAAGAAAAATCCCTAACACACCCCTTTTAGCTAAATCACATAAAAAGGAATTAAATAATGTTTGGTTTTTAAATAAATATCCTCATTTCAATAATTAAATTTAATTGTTCAAAAAATTGAGAAAGTTCATTTATGAGGTCATATTGTATTTATTTAATCATAAATTCTCTCCAAAATCCTCACCTTAGTTCAGAAAAGGAAACTTTGAGTTAACTGGAAATCCAAAAGTGCAACAAGCCAATTAACTACTCCACTCACTCAAAAGGAAAACAATTTACTGTCTCTCTATAGGAAACTTACCATTCCAAACTAAACTTCCTTTCAATCTCCACAGTTCATCCCATTTAATCTCAACCGTCAATTGATTCTGGGATTCTATAAAAGAACCCTCTTGTTCTCATTCAAGGGGAGACAAATTTTGAGTATCGAATCTCTATCGAACTATTATCTCAATTTTGTTTGCATTCAAGCTTTAGCTAATTTCACTTTTCATAGGAGATTAATATCATTCTTAGATTAATAATATAGCTTAGTTCATTATAATTATTCTTAGATTAATTTCATCTTTCATCATCTTAGATTAATCTCGTACTTTCATTCTAGAATATTTTTGTTTTCTCTCAATCTCGAAACCCACCATTCTAGATTTAGTCTATGGTTATTGGACTCTCGATTCTGAGAGCTACTCAAAACCCTACATAGATAGGAGGCAATAGGTTGACTCATCTAGGCATGTAGGATGAATGATCCCACATTCATTCTTGTGTGTATCTGATGAATAATGACTATGTTGAAGTGTATGGCTAAACTAGAGGCTCACATTTAGCATATACATTTCTGGCATCCACCGTGGGGTAGAATATTCAATTTTTGGCTTCATATCTTTTCTATTTTTGTCAAAATTAATATTCTATCTGTATGACTCTGCTACGAATTCTCACATGAAATTTTGTGTTATATCCCATGAAGTTGTGGTTGTATAAGCATTTCCTCGCACAAAAAAGGCACTCTCTCATGCAAACTATAGAATTTTCTCACATGAACTTTGACACTAGAGACTTATAATTTGTAGTTTGGTACTTTTGTTTTCTGCTTAATGATATTTTCTTGTTTATTGTAATTTCCTAGTATTGTTTTCTGATGTAGCTTGATAGTGGGTTGTAGGACGTATGTGAAAGGCTCTCTAAAAAAAACATGACTATGCACACTCATTGACTATTTGATTTTAGAACACCTGTCAAAGATGCTTGTCAAAGAATTTCATACCCACAAAACATTTTTTATGCTTTCACACTTTCTTTACATAGTCTAATTAGGGCCTTGTTAAAATATCTTAAGGGTCTTGATAACATAATAAGGTATTAGGCTCTTCATTACATGGAAGTGATGACCATGAATGAATCCAAGACCTAGATGCTGCTAGAAGGATAGATACCTAGGGAAGAAAGGAAAGGTAACAAGTTGATTGACACATCCACTAGTGAAGGGATTATGCTCTTCTCTCTTTGAGAGAATCAAAAACCTAGAAGCTCTTGGATTTTTTGAGAGAGGGGTTATCTTGGTGATGAACATGTTTGGTGTGTTTGGGTAAGGTTTAGAGGTAGAGGATTATGCTCTTCTCTCTTTGATAGAATTAGAAACTCAAACCCTTGAATCCAAACCATGTCTGAGTCACCTTTAGCGGGCCTTCCATAACTTGAACCTCTAGGAATGACCCAAGTGGGTACACACCTTTTTTCGGTGATTCCACCCCACTATAATAAATTTTCTTTGTCAAGTGAAATAATCCAAAGCCATGTTAATTTATTTCTCTTGATCCATGATGTTGAACATCTTGAGGAAGCCCTATCTCTTGTGCTGAGAGACGATGCTCCTAGCCCTGCTTGTCAGGGGTGTACACTTACAGGTGTCGGTGTGGATGAGAGGCCTAAACCTTTCTTATGAGTGAATCTGAGGCTAATGTGAATGGAATCCTATTAAACACTCTTTTATCTAGTAGCCTACCCAATTAATCTCCAAAAGGAGGCATAATCTATGCGCAGGGAGAGGGAAGAATCTCTCCCATAGATTCTCACCATAGGCATGCACCTAGACATTTGAAGGTGGTATATGACACTGGCCACTACTTCAAGGCTAACCTTTGAACATATATTATTGAGTCCTTGGAAACACCAAAAACATAGGTGCCCTCTAGGGGGTGACATGACTGTGTGAGGTGAACGCATGTGCATAAGTTGTGAGGGACGGATTTTGTCTTCTCTACCATTTTATTTGTAGGGATAAATCAGTGTTCATTTCAAGTCTTAAAGAATCCAACATGTTCAAACTCTTCAAGACTCCCATGATTCTTTCGAGTTCTTTGTCCTCAGTGGAACTATTTTTTACTACTAATTGTATCACAACTGCTTGAAAGTCCAAACCTATGTGCTTGTTAATGACTGATTCATGTACATTCAAACTATGATTTTTTCATCTGAAACTGTCCAAAAATAGTCTATAAAAAGAACATTCTATCAGAGAACAGTCCAATTTGTGTCTTGCAATCATTTTATGTCTCAAAAAATGGACCCAACTGACAAGTTCTGCACTTACTCGCCTAGTTTTCTGCACAAATTTGCATGAGATTTTGCATTGTTCTTCACTTTTCATATGAGATTCTGGATCCTCGCATGAGGTTGTACCCTATCTCTGTTAGATTTTATGTCATATTTTTGGATTTACCTTGCACTTTTTCATGTGAGACTACACATCTTCATGCCATTGTTAGTGCTTCTTCACATGAAATTGGCATATCTTCACGCGGGACTGTATTTCCTTGTGTGAAATTATACCATTTTTGTCCAAAAAATGAGCTATTTATTGTCTCCCTGTGGTCAATCTACTTAATCTAATTCCTGTTTGGGGTCTGTCTGCATGCCTTCCTACCTGTACGCAGTCTAAAACTAGATGTCTCAGGTTGAGAACTATTTGATGATCACTTGAACTTACCTTGTCTCTCTTCTATCTACTCATTATGTTGTGTTATCATACCTTGCGACATGATAGTCATCTCTTGGTTGTTCTAGCCTTATTCTCGACAACTCATGTCGGGTATATTTCACCTTTTTCACTCTTCACACTTATATTGAGACATAGTTCCAAGTGTAGTCCTAGTTCACTCTCGTTACACAATCTTCATCTATGACTATTGTAACTTGAAGTAGCAACACATTCCCTTTATGTATTACTAGATGACTTAGAGGTAGACCTTGTAATCAAGGAAGAGGTCATTCCAAACTTGTCACACAATTTGAGTGTTGTAGAGGATCTTCATGTTCCTCATCACCAGCTATATCTAGAGAGGGGTCATCTCAGTCGCCCTCTCCTATCATTCAACCTTACATTTGACATTCATTCCCTATGGACTTTATTCAGGTCCAAAACCTATTTTTTCAAGAACATCAAAACTCTGAAGGGTCATCATATGAATCTGACCCTATTGATGCAACAAAGGTTTCCTTAGCCATGACCTCTTGACATACTACACACCCTCGCACTAAGTCTGTACATGCTACACACTTGTACACTAGCAAGATGGCACATCAAAATCAAGATGGTGAACACACTAGAGGTCATGATCAATCTCAAAATGACCAAGATATATATCATTCTCAAAAAAAATTTGACATTCTTGGTAATGACGATGAGGAGATAACTCAATATGACATAGAGGCTTCCCAAGCTAACAAAAGCCTCCTCAAGATGATGGATATCATGATGAAAGAAGAGAAGGAGAAATACTTTCTTGAACTGGCCAACCAAGGGGCCAAGTTACCTCCAAACTACAACATTGAGACTCTTGTTGTCAAAGAGGAAACCAATAACGCTAAATTACAAAAGTTACTCCAAGACATGAAAGACCAAATCAGTCAAATCATGAAGGACAAGGACAAACCAATGAAATAGTTCACAATGGATAGCATTTGTCCATTCCCATTTGATAAAAGTCTTTGCATGCCTCATTTTCCTAAAGGAGTGGAACTTCCCAAATACGACAAATATTTGGATACCTCTAATCCTCAAGATCACTTGAGAGAGTTTGGTGCTCTGTCTATGGAGTTTATACATGACCAAACTTACCTCATGTGTCTCTTCCTGCATAGCTTGGGAGGGTTTGCTATGGAGTGGTTCTCTCAGCTACCTACTAGCATCAAGTCTTTCGATGAGATTTCCAATTTTTTTCTGCAACACTATTCACACAACATCCAACACCCAGTTAACATCCATGATCTTTGCAACTTGAAACAATGACATGGGGAACCTTTCTTGACATTTCTCCAGAGATGGAGACAACTTTATATAAAATATTCTTGCAAGATACCTAAGTCTAAAAAGCATGACATATTTTTAGACAATCTTCTTCCTGATTTTGGGTACTAGGTAAAGCTTCAAGGTCCTTTGACCTTCAATGGCATGATTAAATAAGCCATGAGAATAGAAACATTCATGGTCAAGAAAGGAGAACTGACCCTACACAAGGATAACAAACAAGGGTCCTCCTCTAGCAAAGACAAACCTAAATTTGTCAATAAAAATTGGGATGTTGTGAACAATGGAGTTGTTGACAACATGACTCCAAAACCTCTGAAGGTTGTGTTCAATCTTACCTCCAACATGTAGGAAGCCAAAGCCACAAAAAAGGCTATGGTAGAAACTCACCCACCTTCAAAGTATTCCAGAATAAAACCTTGGGCCCCTCAACCCAAGCATGAGTACACTCCCCTAGGGGAACCTCTTGATGTGGTTTACAAGACTCTCTTGCAAAAAATAATACTCACTCCTCTAGATAATTTACATCCTTATGATCCACAAACGTGACCCTCCTGGTGGAATGAATCTGCATACTATGATTACCATCAGAAAAAAGGTCACAAAATGGCTACTTGCATCCAACTACGGCATAAGATCTAGGATCTTATAAAAAATGGTGATGTTTTTGTGTGAAACCACAACAAGAACTTGGATCACCAGGCATTCAAAGACCCCTTTCCTCCTCATGAGAAGGGAAAATCTTCCAAATCCAAAAATGCCAACACGAAGGTCAACTATATGTATAGTACCAATGATAATGTCATTAATATGGTTTAACTAGTTGATGTCAAATACTATGATGTGATCACCATCAAGGGGAGTGAGGCTAATCCTAGACCCAAGATTCCATTCATCTTGTGAGTCCCTGTGTCTCATTCCCATGAACAAGAATAGGCTTAGGTTTGTGCAAATGCTATCACTTGGTCTCATGTGAAGATCCTCCTCAAAGGCCCTGAGCCTTCTACATCCACACTGAAACAACTTGTACATAAATCTATTGTTGGCCCTACCAAAAAGAATTCAAAATTGGTCACCACACATAACAATTTTAATTACAACATCCTAGACCAACTACAATGAACCAACACTCAGATTACTATCTTTGAGCTTCTGAAAATCTCGCTTGCTCATAGGAAGATTCTTGACAAATCCCTCACTGAGGAAAACATCCCTAAAGATCTTGACTTAGATTGGTTGCAATCCATCATAGGTCACCTGACCTCACCCCATTACTTTTCTTTCTCTGAGGAAGAAAATCATTCTTTGAGAAATCCACACAATAACCCTCTATATATTGAAGTCATGATTGGCCCAAAGCTCATCTTGCATCCTTATTGATAATGGTGTTGGCCTTAACATATGCTCTGCTAGCTTGCTCACCTAGTTAGGTGATGGTGAAGACTGCATAGATTCTTGTAAAAAGATCACCATTAAGGCATATGATGAAGAAGAATGAAAATCTAAAGGGCTAGTTCTATTACCAATCCAGGTTGGACCCATTGAGAGGGATGTTATTTTTCAGGTTCTGGACATTCCCCTAGCATACAATATACTATTGGGAAGACCATGGATCCATGAGATGCTGGCAATTCCTTCCACCTATCATCAATGTATAAAGTTCTCATTCCATAGAGTAGAAGTATCAGTACCTACTAATAAGAGCTATACTTGCAATATGCTCACACAATATACTGACAACTTTGTCTCAACCAATAGAGATTCTATTGAATTCTTTGATGCCAAACTCAAGGAAATGGAACAAACTCTAAAGATCAAGGATATTGGAATTGGGGGGTATCAGATAGAACTTGTGTTGTCATTAATAGCACTACCTCCCTCTCTTTGTTCCTATGGAAAACCTATTGAGGACAAGAAACCTTCTGCTATCTCACCTCAAACAATCTATGATGGTGTCTTTATACAGGCCATGATGCCACTAGAGGATGAGGATGAAAATATAGCTATTTCATCTTGGATTTATAGAGAGGAGGGAACACTTGAGCATGTCACTCCCACTCATGAAATAGAACTTGAATGATATGGCACAAGTTTTGATCTCATGAAATGCTTCAGCTATAAAGGGAATGGCCCTATAGGGGTGAATAACAAAGGATTTCTTGAACCACTTGAAGATACAGGTCGACGAACAAGGGAAACTACTCATTTAGGCTACAAGAAGACCCCATTTGATTTAGGGATTAACAAATATGTACCAGAATTGGAATACCAGCTGGAACCTGAAGGCACTGCTATAGTTGAAAACTTGAAGGATAGCTCTGATGAGGATACCTTTCCTTATACTAATCTTCTAGATATTTCTACACTTTTTGTAGAGCTAGATGATCTTATACCACATTTCAGTATGGTAGAGATTGACAGTGACTCTAATGACACCACCTCAATTACTCCACTGACATATGAGTGGTTGAGGAAAATGCAGACTATCAATCCTAACTATCAATGTGAATTGTACATTCTGTCACCTTTCCAAGAGTGGTTCAAACAAGAACAAATCCAACAAACCATCAATGTCACGAGAGATGAACAAGAGTCATATGGTACAACAAGTATTGATGGAGTTACTATATAAAAAATCACTGACTTGAACAAGTATGAATTTGATTCTCTATCTAATGTGACCTTTGACAAGGATGTAGATATGGTGCATGTATATGAAAACCTTCTCGAGGTAAGTGAATGGTCTAGTGTTAGGACTAACAAGCTTGATTTCACCGGTGTTAACTTTCCCTCTACTATGGGCGAGAGGATTCAAAGGAATTCGAACGCATCTCTAGATGAGATCACTTTAGTTGTTGACTTTATTATCCACACTTTTGATGACTATACCTTGAATGCACTAGAACCTATCACTTATCTTCCACTTCATCATCCTGAACTCATAAACTAGAACTCTTTCTCCCCATCCAGTGAAGTCCTTACATTCTAGAATGATTATACTCTTGCCTGCTACCTTAACATTGTCAAACCAATAACATCCTCCACTAGTGAATATAGTGTCAACATGATTGAGGCTGATATCAAGTATCTCAGTCACAAAATTAAAAGAACAAAGAATAGGTGCTTTGATGGTGAAAACCACATTATGGTAGTATCAGAGCCGAAAAAAGTAAAAATAAAAGATGTATCCGAGGGTGAAAACCTCTTTGAGGCACTTGAGGATGGGATACTTGATATTCTTCCAAGTCATTTTCAAGAAAGGTCATCAGTATTGATTGATCCAACTCAACCTATGAACTTGGGTAGAGAAGCTAAACCTTAGATCATTTATTTGGCACAATCATTATCTACAAAAGAGAAAGAGGAATTCATCAGTTTCTTTCAGAGCAAGAAAATCAATTTTGCATGGACATATTCTGACATGCCTAGATTGGACCCTAATCTGATCATGCATCACTTGTCCATTACCTAGGCATTAAGCCTGTTAAATAAAAGCTCCATAAGATGCATCTGCATGTGGCGTTACTAGTCAAGGCTGAATTGGAAAAACTTCTCAGAGCTAGCTTCATCAGAGAAATTGACTATGTGGAATGGATTTCCAACATCGTTCCAGTATCTAAACATGACAAATCTATTTGAGTTTGCACAAATTTCTAGGACTTGAAAAAGGCATGTCCTAAAGATGACTTTTCATTACCCAACATTGACATGATTGTGGACATGACGGCTAGTTATGAAATGTACTCACTAATGGACAGTTTCTCTAGCTACAACTACATAAATATCACACCAGAAGATCAAGAGAAGACTGCCTTCACATGTGCCTGGGGAACTTTCTATTGGAATGTCATGCCCTTCAGACTTAAAAATGTTGGAGCTACATATCAAAGGGTTGTCACCACTATCTTTCATGACATGATACATAAGATGATGGAAGACTATGTGGATGACACCTTATCTAAGAGCACACAATGGAAGGCACATCTCATAGATCTAGGTCATATACTAGATCAAATGGAATAGTTCAATGTGAGGATCAACCTAAAAAAGTGTGCATTCGGAGTTACATTTGGAAAACTATTGGGTTACATCATCTCTACAAAAGGCATAGAAGTAGATCCTAAGAAGATTCAAGCCATCATGGAAATTCCTCCGCCATGCAACATTAGTCAAATGAGAGGACTCCAGGGCTGATTATAGTCTATTCGACACTTCATTGCACAACTGGCTGACAACTCACAACCCTTCACCAAGACTTTAGACAAAGGTGTGACTTATGAGTGGAACAAAGACTGTGATAAAGAGCTCACACAGATCAAGAAATACCTTGCAAATATACTAATACTAATTCCTCATATTCATGGGAAGCCACTCATTCTTTACATCTCTACTATAGATATGTCACCAGACATCCTACTAGCTCAAGAAGACAAGAATAGTAAAGAACAAGCTATTTACTACATCAATAGGATGTTGGTCTCCTATGAAACCAACTATTCTATCATAGAGAAGGTGTGCTTAGCAGTGGTATTTTCTTCACAAAAATTGTAACACTACATGCTCACTCATACCACACATCTCATTGCCAAGATTGATCCATTAAAATACTTTCTCAGTAAAGCTTCCCTCACAGGTAGACTGGAAAAGTGGGTCATGATACTCAATGAGTTTGACATTGAGTATGTAGAAAGAAAAGCCATCAAAGTGTAGGTGATCATAGATCAATTGGTAGAGGCACCTCTCACAAATCATCAACCATTGAGCATTGAATTGGTAGATGATTCCATAATGCTTCTCACACATCAATCATGGACCATGTTCTTTGATGGATCATTCACCCAATAGAGGTCAAGTGTTAGGATATTTTTCATCATGCCACAAAGGTACTCTTTACCCAAAGCATACAAGATGTTGTTTCCTTGTACAAGAAACATCACTGAGTACAAAGCTCTAATCAATGGCATGAAGATAGCCATCAAATGGTGAGTGGATAAACTCAAAGTCTTTGGAGATTCACAACTGGTCATCAATCAAGTCAATGACATCTATCAGACAAAGGATGATAAATTGGTGCCTTACAAATGGATGGTCGATGATCTCTAAAATTACTTCATACATATCACCTTCTAGCAGACTCCAAGGGTAGACAACAAAGCAACTGATGAAATGGCTACTCTTGCTTCTATGCTATAGATGCCAGAGAATGACTTCCAACATGAATTCCTAGTGGAAATGTTGCACTACCTAGCCTATGATACCCCTAAATCTTAGATGATTTGTTTAGTCATTGGACATGATTCATCCCGCTACCTCTACATCTACTCCTACCTTCGTGACCATATTGTTCTAGATACTTACACTCAAAATGAGAAACATCACCTAATCTGCAGTACTTCATGGTATGTCATTGTAGCTAATGATTTTTATAGGAAATGTCTAAATGGTACCCTCCTTAAATGTTTAAAACCCGATGATTCTAAGCGTGCATTAGGTGAGGTACATGAAGGCATCTGTGGATCTCACTCGAGTGGCCTAACACTAGCCTGTAAACTTTTTAGAGCTGGTTACTATTGGACAGATATGGAAAAGGAAGCTATGCAGTATGCCAAGTCTTGCAAATAGTGTCAACTACATGGAAATCTAATTCACACTCTATCCAAGGAGCTAATTCCCTTCATCACTTTCTGGCCATTCCTGCAATGGGCCTTCAATTTGGTGGGTTAGATTCATCCATCTTCATCACATGGACACAAGTGCATCATCACTACAATAGATTATTTCACCAAGTGGGTCGAGGTAGTACCTCTGACTATAGAAAATGGAAAATTTGTAGCCATGTTCATACTGAATTACATCATCTGCAAGTATGGTGTACCCTCCTCAATAATCACTGATAATAGGGGGTAGTTTAAGAATAAGGATTTCAAAGAGCTATGCTCTAAGTTAAAAATCATGTAGCACTAATCTTCAATCTATTATCCCAAGTGTAATGGACAAGTGGAAGCATCAAACAAAGAAATCCTCAAAATCCCACACCACACATTTCACAAATCTAGACAAGATTGGTATCTCTAGATCAATCCATCTCTATGGGCTTACTGCACAAGTATACAAACACCAACATGGGCCACACCCT
This sequence comes from Chamaecyparis obtusa, assembly GCA_027943335.1. Lineage (NCBI taxonomy): Eukaryota > Viridiplantae > Streptophyta > Pinopsida > Cupressales > Cupressaceae > Chamaecyparis > Chamaecyparis obtusa. The sequence goes on from BSBK01011190.1 coordinate 68,789, forward strand.
TTTCTTGTTGGACTAACTACTAATGTCTCCCTTGGGATTCATGACATGGTTGAACAGCCTCATGTGTCTTCTATAAGTCTAGTGGTTGTATTGGGCATTAACATATCGAGCTTTTGGTGCAACATCAACTACTACTTGTAACATTTCTTTATTTTACAAAGTGGATGTTGTGCTACCATTTGAGGTCAATATTCCTACTCTATGAGTCTCTCTGAAGGGCCTCATCACTGATGATGATAATAGAATATCTCAACTATAAGAGCTAGAAATATTGGATGAATGTCGACAAGTGGCATTCGATCACCTCCGAGCATATCAGAAGTGGATGTCTAAGAGCTGTAACAAGAAAGTCAGACCAAGGGACTTCCAAGTGGGTGATATTATCCCATCCTGAGAGAAAACCCTAAGAATCAACAACAATGGATCCAGAAGGGAAAATTTGAGCCAAATTGGCTTGGTCCATATATTGTTACTATAGTGTTTGGGTCTGGCACCTATCAACTCTCCACCACTGAAGGAGAATAACTTAAAGAGCCGATCAACGCTCTACACCTGAAATAATTCTACAACTAAGACATCATCAGAATGCTCCATGTACATAGTCAAATTCTAAAAAATCCTAAAAATTACAAAATGCCCTGAAACAATTTATTATCCTAGTGAAAACTTGGTAAACAGGCACCTTGATTAAAAAAAAAAATCAAAAATCAAAAAATATGAAAAAATTGAAAATGAAAAAAAAGTGTCATTGATGAAAACCTGGTAAACAGTCATCATGGTAGAAAAATAAATAAATTTCTACCAAGATGGTGAAAACTTGGTAAACAAGTGCCTCTTGTTCTACAATTCTATGCCTATCACAACACCGCTTGGCTCTGTACAATTTCTCTTTTCTTTCTCGCTTTCCTGATTTAAGTTTGCTTGCTCATGCACTTGCTCTTAGTTACCTTCGAGACTCTACTCAAACCTACATGGATTGAAACTGGTCATATTCTAGGGGCAACCTTCCTAGTATTGGGGGCACTATCCTATTGCTTTCAAAGATCTCTCTCACATTAGTCACTAGTGGTTCTCACTATGTCTACCTACTGATGCCTAGCTATCACTAATATCTCTCTCCTTGAGGATCTCTCTAGCATCGGTTAGTAGTGGTTTACACTATTTTTTCCTACTGATGTCCAACTATCATTAATATCTCTCTCCTTGAGGATCTCCCTCACTTCAGTCACCAGTGGTTCTCACTGCATCTGCCTACTAATGCCTAAATATCACTAAGATCTCTCTCCTTGATGATCTTTCTCACATCAGTCACCAATGGTTCTCACTGCATCTACCTACTGATGCCTAGCTATCACTAAGATCTCTCTCCTTGAGGATCTCCCTCACGTCAGTCACCAGTGGTTCTCACTGCATATGTCTACTATCACCATACTAATGAGGCTTCTTGTGAATGACATATGTATGATCTAACATCAATCTGCTTAAACTAAAACTAAAACTGAATTTGAAACTCTCTGAGACATGTTGAGATTTTCTTTTGTGTGCTTGTCTATTTCTCTTTATCATTCCTTCTTGAACAACTCTAGGACATCTATCTTGATTGAGAGATGCAAAGACTAGGGGTATGATCATTTTCTTTTCTTTCTATTTGTTGGTTTAGTTCCAATGATCCAAAGGATTCATATAGGATGGATTTCCACTATTAGAGCCTCTATCTCATGTTAGGTGGTCATGTGTACCTTGACTCCTTTTATATGGAAACTTTGGTGACATTGGTTCCTCTCCTTGTCTGTTTGAGTGACTTCTTTCTACTACAAGTAAAATCTCTATGCTCATCCTACGAAGTAAATGTAAGGGTCATTATGAGAATCCTTAGTATACTTATCAATCACTTAGAAAAAAGAGCTCTCACATGTATGATGTGTTTTCACGCAAGCACCATTCAGGTCATACTAGTGATTGTGCTTTGATGCTTATGTTCAATTTCTAAATCAAAAGGAATATGTGTTCTAGTCATTCTAGCTTCTTGTGCCTTAATGCTTACACCTCATTCCAACAAACCTAAGACTAGTGTCATATTCATATTCTCATGATTGCAGTATCAGTGAGGGTTGTGTGACATCTTGTGACCATCCTATAACTACAACTTTGTGATGAAAAATATCTAATGGGTCCAACAACCAAGTCCTAGGGATTGCATCTAGCTTAGGCTTGCATTTTCATTCTAGACTTGCATTGTGATAGTGTTCGATGATCATTTCATTGCATTCTCCTAGATTGGTACAATGAGGGGTTATCATTTCATCTCCCAGCTTCACCATGACTACATAAGTGTTTGATCCTTGCTCTTGATCTTCAAGCAATTCTTTTGGTTAGTATATGTCATATCCTACATGAGATGTTAGTACCATATCCATTGCATTTCATATTTCATTCACAAGGTGCATTATCATAAACCATTTGCATACATACACATCTATATCTACATATACACATGTGCATTTCATTCATACATAAAGAAAAACCATGTGCAGATATATAATATATATTCATCTACATATCCATACATTTCATACATTTTACATCTGCTCATTTAGGAAACATCTCATAAAGTATAAAACATTTAAAGAAAATGACACATACAATGATATCAAAAGCTGAGCTCATATATATATCAAAGTATACGTATACAAAAATGGGTGTTACCTGAGCACAATCTATCAAAAGAATGGTAGAGTATAAGGATGCCTACGTATCAGGTATATCATGAGACAATCTAATAAAGAAATGCTATATTAGTCTAGCCTTGGCCTTCCCCCCTAGGAGAAGGTGGAGGAGGCAGTATATCAGGTTGAGGAGGCACCTGTGGAGCATCCAGAGCTCATGCGTACTCAGAGAACTTTGGTACCTACTCAATTGCATATGGTACCACACATATATATGCTGCATAATAATATGTAGCCTATGTAGACTCATATTGGGTCTCTATCCAAGCCCTCGCTAACTTCTCCTGCAACTCCTTGACCTCCTGGTCTCTATCTACAAGTCAAACATCTCTGACAACAACTTGTATCTGGAGGTCCCCTAACTTCCTCTGGGTAGTTTGTATCCTCTCTCGAGTCCTTTGCAATGCCTCCTGCATCTATGATACTGTGTCTCTAGGAATGAGACCCTATGCAAGCTAGTCCTGCATCTCCTCATCACTTCCCTAAACTTATGTCTCTATCTCTGGCTATTGTGTGGGTGGCTCATCTATCCTCTATTGAGAGGATCTCTCCTATGATCTACTACCTCCAGCACCTGGGTCTTATTATCTCTATTGAGCATCAAAGGTTTTCATTAGTATCAAAGGTTATCAAAGACATTGGTTGGTTACTTATATGAACCTAGTTAGTCACTATAAGTAATACAAGCCAGTCAATTAAGTCTTCATACCGAGCACCAGAAGGTTTTATCGAGCATTAGACACCGATAGCGAGAGATAGTAAACACCGAGCATCAGAGTAATTACTGAGTAGTATTTATAGTATTTATTGAGGATCATAGGAAATGACATAGGAATTAGGAATGGCACATTCTTCTATGCAAATAGTTACAATGGAATCAAAAAATATTCTACCAAGATTGAGGATCATTTATTGTTGAGATACGATGAAGATCTTTTGTAAATGTTAGATCTAGGTTATTTTTATACACCGTCGATCTTAGGGTTTTCTCTAAGATATTGTAACCTAATTTTGTTAAGCGACATAAAGTAGTATGCTATATAATTGTATGTTTACACCATTTTGTTGTGAAAGATTGTATGAGTGAAGAAGCACTTGAAGCACTAGCCAACCTTCAAGATTATCAGTTGACAGAGCAGATCAATATTCAGAGGAAATCAGATTAAGTAGAATCAAAGAAAGCTAATCGAGTAGTTTAGAGAAGAGATTCACATAGTATAAGTTGATATATATTTATTACTTTATTGCTTTGTATTAGACAAGTTGAGTTGTCATTAGAAAATAGTTACCTATTGCTTTCTAATCATTATAATAGAGTAGACTTGACAGTCTTTTGTAAATCTCTTAACTGAGTGCACACTCAAGTAGTGTTGCTAAAATCCTATCACTAGGTGGATCTAGCTGATCTAATATGTTACTCCTAACAAGGTAAGATCACCAGAAGTGATCAAACTTGTAGCCCTAAAAGGAAAACCTTTACTATCTACAGTAGTGAAGAATTTGTGGGTGTCATCCCCACCACAGTTTTTACCTTCTAACAAGGGTTTCTGCATTACCAAAATACTTGTGTTATGGGACTGTTATATTGTTGATTTCATGTTATTTACTTTTACAAATTGAATGGATGAATGATACATACATTAGATACAAGTTATTTTGGAAGGTTACATTGTTATTGTTATAGATCTGAAAGGTTGATGTGTTAAAGTTTTTGTGGGCACTGATTCACCCCTCCCCTCTCAGTACCCTATCTCTCCTAATTACAACAATTGGTATCAGAGCATAGTTCTCTTATTAGAAATTTTAACCAATGAAGGGTAAAGATATAATTCATGGAGAGGTATAAGTTAGATAAGACTATTGAGAGTTAGAAGATTCAAATGAAAATGTTTGTTGAATAGTATGAGAAAGCCAAGGAAGGACTGAAGAAATTATTGGTTGAAAGGAAGAACCTAGCTATTCTAGAAAATGAGATTGGCTACCATGAAGAAGCAATTGATGATATATTTGACCACATTGGATCTAGTTTAGGGAGTATTTCTGATGGATCTGAAAGTATAATCTCTGACTTGTCTGAGAAGAATTAGCATTTAATCGAACAAGTGAAAGCACTGCAAATCGGTCAAGAATCTTAGATGGTGAGAATGGTAGAAATAATGAACAATGCTAGATAGGCTGAGCAAGAAAGGAATCTAGCTATTGAAGACCGAATATAAACAACTGAATAACTACAAGCTAAAGAGAGTGAGATACAAAGACTCACCAATCATCACTTTCAAGTATCTAATCAGATGATGATCATGAATCAAGGAGTCAACTGAGTGAATGGAGAATTGTCTAGAAAACTTGAAGATGTTACAATACTCAGAGAAGAGAATGAAAAAATGAGAAATGAAATAAAGACACAAAAAAAACATAATGATATGATGAGGCTAGCTGAGAAAAATTCCAAGAAGATTGATGATTTTCTGATTAATCAAAGAAGATTTGGAAGCAAATTTGGACTAGGCTATACCAGAAAAGAAGAATCATCAAAACAAGTTGAACAGGTCAACAAAAACCAAAATTAGAGACCTAAAGTGTTGACATGTTATCACTGTGGCAAAATGGGACATACATCTAATGTGTGCAGAAGCAAAGCACAAGGTAAACCTCCTGTCACTCCTAAGTTCAATGCATATTGCTATTATTGTGGAAAGTATGGTCATCAAGCTTATGAATGTAGAGCTAAATAGAATGCTAACAATATTACTATGGATAAGTTATGTTATACTTGTAATAAGCATGGACACACTACATAAGAGTTTAAGGCAAAAATAAAGCAAGTATGGACTCCTAAGAAAAAGACACAACACAAGCCTTACCAACCGAAGAGACAAGGTAATTCTTATGTTTGGGATTATAACACATGGGCTAACTATGTTGCATGTGGTAGATATGGGCACATTGCAGAAAATTGTAATAGGAAAAGATGGGCTGGAAAATCAAGAAGCTAGACAAGTACTGGAATGGCATGTTTGCATTGTCATAAGGTCGGTCATTTAAGAAAAGATTGCAGAGACCGAGCACCAAAAGAAGGTCATGTATTTGAGAGTGGAAACACTATTGTAGATATCATGAGAATAAGGAATGACATGTGGAAGAAGGCATCTAATGAGAATTCTAAGTCAAGTAATGTTGTCGGTGAAACCTCATCCACTAGATTGAGTGACATCGGTACTTCCACCTAAGGTGATATAGGTATGTATGGGACTGACATTTCAAAATGATCACATTTTACATATAGTTCCTTATATATGTTGTGCACATACCAAATCTGCATGAATAAAGATGCATTGTGGTTTATATGTTTTGACCTAACAAAGTTACATAGTCGGTAAAAGTTAGACCAAGCATTGGTTACCCGTTGGTAATCACTATTCAAGGTTAATCAAATAATAGTATCAACCGAGCAAAGAAGTCTTCTGTTAACTGAGCTAATGAAAGATTTTAGCTGTCACCGAGCTGGCAGTTGTCATGAATTGGAAAGTAGGTCAAGCATTTATTTCATAAAGTTTTGAGCGGGAATATCAAAAATTCTATAAATACATAGAAGATAGAGTTTATTTTTCACATTGCAATTTTGGAGAGCTAAAATTTCATAGAGCGAGTTTGAGAAATAATCTTTCAAGGTAATTCAAGTAGCTATAGATCAAACTAAGCACACTCTTCGATACATTCTAAGTAAGTTGAAACCCTATTGAGCATATTTTTCATACTTATCAGAAAACCTAGTTTGTGGAAATGGCATCTATTGCGAATTCTTCTAAAGTTGTGGAAAAAGAAGTTAATTTAATTGTGTCAGCAAGCTACAAGGAACCACCTTATAAGTTACACCCTGAAGTTGCCTCAAAAATGGATTTAGCGGGTGCTTTTTCAAGCATCCCACCTAGGGTTTTGTTAACTAAAGATATATGATCATACATACACTATAAAATTGGGGAAATAGGTGATTTTGATATGTATGTTGTGTATCAGGCACTTTGTAATGAGAAAATAGAACTAAAACTAGAGCACAAAATTGTTGAATCACTTGGTCTTACCAATGCCCTAAATTTCTTGAAGAATTTTAAGAACAAATGGTTTAGGGTTGTGTTGAGCCACTATCATGAGGGCACATTCTGGCTAGATAGACCAATTAAGGTCACAAAAATAATGATTAGTAGGGTTACTGGTTACCCTACTACTGATAAAGCCAAAGAATTCAGAAGTTCATCTCAAGCTGAGATTGAGAAAAACACTGGCGCAACATGGGACAGTAGAGCACTAAAAATTGCATCAATTATGGATCCCGAAGTTAATTTTGTAGTGCATGTAATTAGGTACAAAATATTTCAATCAAGCAAAGAAAATAGTGTACCATGTAGCACAGTCGACATGGCTCACAAATTGATAAAGAAGGGTCATCAGATAGACCTTGCCGAGCTACTACTAAGATAGGTTGAAGAAAACATGAAAATAATCAAGACATAGAAGTCCAATACCTGTAAGTTTGAATCATTACTTGTATGTTTATTTTTTTATCTCCATAAATTCTTTCCCTCTATCGGTCACACTGACTAGATAGATGACACACCGATCACTTCACAAATTTTTAATATTATGAAAGGTCTGGGAGATAATGTTGGGATTGTTATAGATAGTTATTTTGAAGATTTTAAAATAAAGATGAACTTAAGAAGTAGAATTCTGAGTTCATTGGTTGAAAAATATGAGATGGACATTTGTTTCCTAGTGAACACTGACCACACTATAATTAAATAAGTTGAGCTGAGAATAAAATGGCTAGCACCTATGGGCTATGAAATGGATCATGATTTCGGTTTGAAATCTATTAAGGCACTACTAGCATTACTAAAGGACACAAAGGCTGAAAGGTTTGGAACCTTTTTAGAAGCTAAGTATAGAATTAAAATAGGTTTGGTCATTACTAAAGGACACAAAGGCCAAAAGGTTTGGAACCTTTTTAGAAGCTAAGTATAGAATTAAAATAGGTTTGGTCATTATTAAAATGAAAAGGAAAGAAAAGAAAATGAATAATTTTTTATTTGAGAAGTTTGGGAATGAATTTAACTCATCTAAGGAGTCATCAGTTGAAACTGCAACCAAAGGTCAGTTATTGTTGGTTCACAAACCATATGATAGTGAATAAACTAAGTCCAAAGAAGAATAAGAACTAATACCAATTTCTCCCACTCAAGCTCCAAAGAAGAGGTAGTTGCCAGTGTAAATAGGTGCACACACAAGGTCATCAAGTGCAGCTTCACCACCACAGAAGAAGGTAGGTGTGAAGGTAGAAAAATGAAAGGCTGCTACACCGACAAAGACTTATGTAAAGAAAGGACCCTAGGCTATAACAGAGGCACTGAAGAAAAGAATAAAATTGATAAGAAATAGAGAAGACCTTGAGGACGATGAAGATGATAACAACCAATTCAAGGTTGTCAATAATAAGAATAGGTCAATAGATGAGGTTGCTATAGATATAATCGAGAATGGAAATCTTGTAGATTTGAAACTTAGTAAGTTTGACAACATGTCAAATGAAGACCAAAACAAAATTGAGGAAGTAGTCATCAAGATGATGATATGCTTTAGACAAGTTCCATTAGAGTTTGAATTGTCACTGCGCAAGACATTAGAGGACCAAATAAATAAAAAATGGTCATATGCCTTGGACACTGAGAAGAGGATGAGGGAACAAGCCCTTGTATCGATTGCACCAGACTTATCTCTTGATGAGATTAAAGATCTTATGGATACTTATGTGCAGAGATTCAAAGTCAAGAACCGAGCTATGCAAGTAATAGATGAGAATCTGGCAGATCTTGATGAGTCTAGTCAACTTATCTAGAGTTCACTTTTAGATGTCAAAGAGAAAAATGAGAAAGTTGCATTTCTAAATTTGTCTAAAAAGAGACATAATTCAAAAGGTAAAGGAATATTCATTGAGGATAATTTAGAAAAGAAGATTAAAGAGTCAAAGGTATCATTTACCGAGGTAATTGATACAACAATTGGTCAAGAAATTAAGACCAGTTCACAGGATGCACCGAATCCAGAAATGATTTAGATTGAGGACACAAATGACAAGGATGTACTCATTGAGGACATAAAAAATGGTGATCTTAATGACAGGGATGAAGATGATGTGAATAATGCACAAGACAAGACATAGGATGAAGCACAAGTTACCGAGTGCACATTTCCATCACTACTGGGTGAGCTTCTTGTACTTGTTTAAGCCATAGAGATTATATCTTGGGAACAACCCAATGGCTCAAACCCCAAGCAACCTAAAGAAACAACAGGGGAACAAAGCACTGAGACACCTATAGAGACAAATGAGCCTGAAGGAAAAGAGGCCATTGAAATAGAAACAAAGGAATAAGAAGAGCCTAAGGTAACTGAGGATACCCCACCTAACACCAGATCTGATGCTCCACCTCATTCAACTTACACATAGGTTACTGAGGAGAAGAAGAAGGAAGATAGTGTGTCAACCAAGTAGAACACTCTGAGGGTAGAAGACAAAGCTATTGTCACTGTTACCAAGAATTCACCACTTGCACTGGAGAAGAAGAAGAAGAAGAAATGAAAAGGGTTGGTCACTCTAGATGAAGTCATTCTGATAACCGAGTGTGACCCAAGGACCCTTAGCCCTGAGGAATTGAGAAAATATGGGGAATTATGTACAAGAAAAGTAGCACAAGAGAAGTTGAAGCAAGAGAATAAGAACAAGGAAGTATTATAAAATGTTTGGGATATCTTACAACAGGTTGTACCTAAGGTGAACATAGATGAAGATACTCTGATCATGGATCAACTTGCAACACTTACCGAGAAGATAAATGCACCAGATATTGAAGCTGACAAAAGAATAGAGGAAAGGGAAGATTCAAAGATACAAGATAAACTTGCCAAGAGAATCATCGAAGAAGTGGCTATTAACAAGGTTAAACTTTTAGAGGTAATAACTGAGATTCAGTGTATTACTAATTCTTTTTTCCAAATCTTGTTTAAGCTATGCACTGTCAGAACATTCACTGTAGAGATCAGTGAAAAGATTAAACAATTTGAGAATGAAATCACAGTCATTGCAAATGCAGCTATAACCAAGCCATAAGCTTTTTCAAAGCATATACTCAGAGTGAAAGAACTCAGGTGGTTGATAGAAGATCTCAAGAAGAAAGAAGAGTGGATAACTGATTAGGTTACTGCGTTATAGAAAAAACTCCTACCATACCTAAAAAATTTTGAGAAGCACATAGCAAAGGCACAAACACTTGTTACAATACCAGAGATTTCTATGTTGGAAAACATCTTTGACATGCATGCACAAGTCGGTCTTGAGCACCTTGCTCTCACCAACTTGAAAGAGGAATGGGAAAACCTCTTGGAATCATTGAAGAAAACCCATCAGTATATTTTTGACAAGCTGAAGTATATATTTTTTTTATTTGGCATTACCATCAAAAAGGGGGAAAACATGTATATAGAATATGAAGATAAAAGGGGGATAACATGTTTATGCCAAATATGTAACTTTTTGCTAAGTATACTAAACATTACCTGAACATGCACTGAGGGGGAGTATATAGAAACTTTTTTGATAAGGATATATGTATATCGTGGAGATATAAGTTTTGAGACATAAGGTCTATATACATTCAAGTTTTGATACTAATGCCAAAGGGGGATATTTTTATCTCTATTGAGCATTAAATGTTGTCATTATTATATTAGGTTATCAAAGACATCGGTCGATTACTTATAAAAAACCTAGTCGGTAACTATAAGCAATACAAGCCAGTCGATTAAGTCTTCATACCGAGCACCAGATAGTTTTACCGAGCATTAGACACTGATACCAAGAGATAGTAAACACTAAGCATCATAGTTATTACCGAGTGGTATTTACAATGTTTACCAAGGATCATAGGAAATGGCATAGGAATTAGGAATGACACATTCTTCTATGAAAATGGTTACAATGGAATCAAAAAATATTTTACCAAGATCGAGGATCATTTATTGTTGAGATACGATGAAGATATTTTTTAAATGTTAGATCTAGGTTATTTTTATACACCATTGACCTTAGGGTTTTCTCTAAGATATTATAACCTAATTTTGGTAAGCGGCATAAAGTAGTATGCTATATAATTATATGTTTACATCATTTTTTTGTGAATTGATGTATGAGTGAAGAAGCACTTGAAGAACTAGCCAACCTTCAAGATTATCAGTTGATAGAGCATATTAGTATTTAGAGGAAATCAGATTAAGTAGAATTAGAGCAGGCTAACCGAGTAGTTTAGAGAAGAGATTCACATAGTATAAGGTGATATATATTTAGTACTTTATTGATCTGTATCAGACAAGTTGATTTTTCATTAGTAGATAGTTACCTATTTCTTTCTAATCATTGTAATAGATTTTTGGTAAAATCTCCTAATAGAGTAGACTTGATAGTCTTTTGTAAATCTCTTAACCAAGTGCACACTCAAGTAGTGTTGCTAAAATCCTATCACTAGGTAGATCTAGCTAATCTAATATGTTACTCCTAATAGGATAAGATCACCATAAGTGATCAAACTTGTAGCCCTAATAGCCAAACCTTTTCTATTGGCAGTGATGAAGAATTTGTGGGTGTCATCCCCACCGCAATTTTTACCTTCTAACAATGGTTTTTGCATTACCAAAATACTTGTATTATGGGACTATTATATTGTTGATTTCATGTTATTTACTTTTACAATTTGAATGGATGAATGATACATACATTAGATACAATTTATTTTGGAAGGTTACATTGTTACTATTATAGATCCGAAAGGTTGATGTGTTAAAGTTTTTGTGGGCACTGATTCACCCCTCCCCTCTCAGTACCCTATCTCTCCTAATTCCAACAAGTCTTTCCTCATCCAACATGCCAAGATGGAAACCTGTATGGTCCTCTTCCAAGGAGCCTTCTACTAAGGGGCCTACTACTGAGGTACATGTTGCTAAGGTGCCTACTGCTGCACCACCTGTGCTAGTATACCCATTCCTATAGGATCAGTGAAGTGGGGGAATGGATGGATAACTAAGTACTTTCGGTATGCTGGCATCATACCACCATCCACCACTCTAGCCATATTGTAATGTTTCCACTAGGGAACCCATAGGGAATCAGGTCTATGACCTAAAATTACAACTAACAATTTTTTTTCTTAACATTCTAACATATCATCATTACTATTCACAAGTATGTTCCTTAAGGTTCCCTTAATGAATTGATTTATGATTATCAAGCAATGCATTTTATTACTTTATCTAATGCAATTCTATTTTCATTTCAACTTCAAGTTACATTGAAACATTGCTTCCATTCCTCATCAAAACCAATTATATTAATGAGCTAATTGCATTCATTTTCTCTGCCTAATTTCCATAAATATTTACTTTTATAAATGAATTAGAAGCCCATCATTTATCTAATACACTAAATACATTTATCCTTCCCTCTTTCATTTGTTTTCTCCTTAACCTTACCCATGCACTATCATCACATTAACTTTCTATTAAAAAGTCCTTACTTTCTATTTTCATTTCAATATAATAATAGAAAGAGCATAAAGTACTTAACCATATATTGCTAACTAACATAAACCATTTAATGAATCATTTTTGTCACAATTTTAACTTCCAAAAATCATCTATAACATTTTATAAGTCTAGTTAAGAATTGAGATTAAAACCTAGTTTAAATAACCTTACACCACACACATTGAACTATACATTTAAGAAATCACATCTCATTACTACTTTAAATAACATACATGTTTCCTTTCCCTTATTATTTCACCTTGAGATACCCTTCAACCCTTCCCAAATACATAAATTATTTCTTACAACTTCAACACAATTACAATTATAGTTGTTGCACATGGCCCAAAGGAATAAAGAAAGATAATTACATCAAGTTTCCCAAAGGCTTTCATTAAATATTTACACTTTGATTTCAAAAGATAGAGATACATTGTACAAGATAGGATAACTTCATCACTAAACAAATCAGAATCTAGTCCATGACATGAACCATGAACAATACCTCGAAAGAGATTTTCCACCCAACCATGTGAAACTAGTAAAGTTCCACCCCCCGTGCTAGGAGATAGAACCAATGTACTCTCAAGACCTTAAGGAAATCTAAGTCTCAAATACCAATAAATCCAAGACACAAAATAACAAGAATAAAGCACATAAAATATCATCATACTATAACACAAAGGTTAAGGTTCTAGGAGACCACCTAAGTGAGTGTCATCACCCAACCTGTATATTGGGATCCTTCCTAGCAACCATGTACCCCCGGTCCCCCCTTTATGAATAGGGATCCATCCTGGTAGTTATCCCTAGTCCCAGTATTCCAATCAAGTTTGTGTGGTCTTTATTATATTTTCTTTCATTATCTTTTGAATCCCCCCTTCCCAGGTTAATATTTAAGGTTATCACTTTTTACAAACCCACCCATAGGCTCACCTGGCAACCACTTTAGGGTTCCAAAACCTATGGTGAGCCATTCACTTAGGTTTACTATTCCCTTACCCCATCACAAGCCATAGATATAAGATAACACTTCCATGTCTTGATTTATAGGTTTAGGAAACTCTCCCGCGCATTTAGGCCCTCAGAGCAAGTCCTAACGTTAGCCATATATACAATAGGTACCATTGGAAGAATATCTATCACAAGACATATCAAAGAAAATAATAAAACTTGCCACATGCATAAGTACAAATTTCCAAGGCTCATTTATAGGTCTAAGGAACCCTCCTGTGCACACAGGCCATCAAGACGAGTCCAAGCCTCATAAACTAAGCTCAAGTATATGACACATGAAAAAACATCATAAGTGAACCATATAACCTCAACAAAACAAGTAACAAACATATATAGGTGATACAAATTTCCACATGCATTAACACAACATTATGATAAACCTAAAGCAAATCATTAAGAGAGGTACAAAGATGCAGACATAGACCAGGATCAAGTTTGGAAGATACAGACCAAACCCCAAGCCAAACAGGTACCCAACACTCAAATCCATGACTCCAAAGTTTACAAAATAGGTCCAAAGAGTAATATAAATTATAAACTAATAAATATTCATGGGGAAATGACTAATTCTAGAAACATATATATGACTATCATAAAAATATAGTCTTGGTATAATGAGCATAACATTTTTTTGAACCATTGGATTTTCCTAATTTTCACATATGTTGGACAAAACCTAATTGTGCACATTCTCATTGGAGAGATTTTTATAATAATGTCAGGTAAAAAAGTTATGCACAATGCAATTCGGGTATAGGAAAATAAACCAGAATGCTTTGTCTCTTCCAATTAACATATCCTTTTTCACTATCATCCTAATTAAAAATCATTCCACAAAATAAAATTTGCAGACCATATGAACAATATAAATATTTAAGAACACACACATATACATAGATAAATATATCAAATTATAATAATTTAATCAATCATAGACTTCCAGGAAAGATTTCATAAAACCAAAAATCATAAAAACATACATATTCTATTTCTTGGAAAATACATAGAAATATAGAAGATAAAACATTCACGTTTTCATTTTTAATTCACACTAAGATATCACATATCAATCCAATAATGTGTCATTTATGTAAATAAACACACACATAGGAGAATTAGAGAATTCATCCTCGTATAGACCCTACTTGGGGTCTGCGGAGAAATTTTCTTCTCTTGACTAGATTCTCTATGTAAATCTTCATGCCTTGAGTAGATAGCCTCTTGGATATCTTCCTTTAGAAACCAATCTTCAAACAATCCATATAGGCAAGCTTCAAAATTCCCTCACATAAAGTTTAAGAATTCCTCCCACAGAGATAGCAGCCCCAAATTGATTTTTGGATCCAAAATCCCAAAATTCTCCAAAGTTTTAATCCCCCTCCAAACTCCTCTTCAGGATTAATTTATTGTTAATATGATTTAGAAAAATAGAGAGGGGGGGGGTGAATCGGTTGTTCTCAAGTCTTGATGTATAAAACAAACTTAAAAACTTTTCCTTAAATCAGATCCAATAACCAAAACAAACTTGGTCATCACTGATTCAATAATAGAAACATATAACAATGTAGTCCACTACCCAATTGTAACTTAACTTGTAAAACATAGAAATGTTCAAACCAAAATATTCACACAAGTATTAACACCAAGATTTATAGTGGAAACCCAATGTGGGAAAAACCACTTTGTAACATGCTACTATTATTTTCACTCTTCTGAATTGAGCTCAGTTAAAAGCCAACCCTGTCAAAGGTTACAATACACACTGTCAGGTGTGACCCGGTCAAGGGATTTCAATCAGCCTGTTAAAAGTGAGCCTTGTCATAGGACTTACATACACTCTATTAGAATGCAACCTTGTTCAAAGGATTTAACATATGACTGTTAGGTCAACCTCTATTAAAAGGATTTTGACTGTTACAATGGTTAGAAAGTAGCAGCAATATTTATCTGAAAAACATACAGCTCACTTTGCAAATATTAGATCTGATTCCATACACTAATGCTGGTTTACTAACTTTGAAACTTTTCCATCTCCATCTTTGATCTACTCAGAAAGTTTCTTCAAGAAACCACCACAATTCTCCTTCAGCCATTTCTACTTATACAGTCAATACAACTTTACTGATCTTCTAGCATTCTCTTTTTCACCCATGCACATGCATATCTAATGCTTAGGTTCCCTTAATACTTTCCTCAATTAGGTTAACTCATCTTATGCCGCTCAATCTTATTTGTAGATCTTAGGGTTAGGTCAAATTCATTGAATCTACTTGCTCCATGTTCTTCAACTTCATTTCTAGAATGATCTAAAATCTCTTAAAGATTTACAATAAAATTTTTTACAGTGCATTTAATGCTTTCAAACAATCAATAAATAAAGTCAACACATTTTACATAATCCAAGAATTCAACAATGTTGGCTCCAAAACTAAATTCTCTTCAAATATAAAAATGTTGATGCTCAGTCAATACTATGATCAACTACTCAGTCTTCATGTAGAAAGCTCAGTCATTACTAAAAATGTTTCCTTGGCTTATACTATTGTTCAGTTGACACTAGAATTTTTCTCGGCATACACTGACTCGATCGACACTAACATTACTCGGCTTAAACATGATTTTTCCATTTTTTCTTAGTCAAGCCTACCAGTTTAGTCTTTAGTCTTACTAAGATAAAAAATACATTGTCTCATCATTAGATAACATAGTCAAGTACAATTTTTAGTATCAAGATAACTCAACCTTTCCCTAGGTGCTATTATTACCAACCTTGCCTATCCCCTTAGCAACACTCAAATAAATATAGTACTTTCTTAAGTAGCAACAGTCTTACCAATTAAGGTTTGACATCAATGACAATACAAAAATTGTTTCAATTGTAGTTTCCAACAATCTCTATCTTTGGCATTGATGGAAACACCATATGATATCACCTGAATAACACATGGATTACCAACCAATCTAAAAAATTATCTATTCATCAAAGAATTATTTATAATATCCTTAGCTTCATTCTAATTCAGAATCCGATAAGCCTCACTTCTCTAATCATCAGAAGTATTCAGATCTCCCTCTATCCTAATCTTTCATTTCAATTCATTACCCTTACTTTTCAGTGTCATGTGTTATCATATCAGTTCATCTCCCTCTTTGACAAAAATGCCAAAGTAGCAACTAAAACACATATCCATCAGATGTAGATAATATCTGTGCAGCTCAGTGTTTCTCCCTCTATCATCTTGCTTATGATTGATTCCTTGTCTTTGCTCCTTTTCACAACTCTAGGCCAACCCTAAAGTGTGACAATCTTCTACATCAATTTGTCAAATATTCTACTATAGCATATTTGATGCAGTGCTCCTAGCTTGACTAGGCAGCCTCAGTTAGGGGAAGGACCCCTAATTGACTTCTCAAATACTCATGAGCTTCTCTAGGTAAAGCTTTAGTGAATATGTCTGCTAATTGTTCTTTTGTATTCACATATTCCATTCAGACTTCATTATCTTGTACTAATTCTCTCAAGTAGTGATACTTGATTGCTATGTGCTTGGTCTTAGTGTGCATCACTAGATTCTTAGAAATATTGATAGAACTTGTGTTGTCATAGAAAATAACAATAGGTTCAGTGATTTCTTCTTTCATGCCTATCAACAATTGTTTATCCATACCAAATTTGAATAGTTTACAGTAGCAGCAACATACTTGGCCTCAACAGTAGATTAGGAAATGCAATTTTGTTTCTTGCTCATCCAGGAGACTAATCTTTGTCCAAGAAAGAAAGCTCCAGCACTAGTACTCTTTCTGTCATCTACATTTCCTGCCCAATCAACATCTATATAAACTCTGAGTTCAAATTTTTCATCCTTCTTATAATATAGACCATAGTCAGTAGTTCCTTTCAAGTATCTCATAATTCTTTTCACATCCATCATGTGTGTTTCCTTAGGATTGGTAGAGAATCTTGCCACAATCCCAACATCTAGTGCAATATCTAGTCTACTATGTACAACATACTACAATTTTCCAATCATGGATTTGTAAAAAGTTTGATTCACTTCTACAGCATCATCATTCTTAGATAGCTTTTGTCCAGTAACAATAGGAGTACTCACTAGTTTAGCATCTTCCTTCCCAAAAGTTTTCATTATTCATTAACATACTTAGACTGTGTAATGAAAATTCCATTCTTCCTCTGATATACTTGTAAACCAACAAAGAATTTGAACTCACCAAACATGCTCATTTCAAATTCAGTTTGCATTTCATTTGAAAATATTTTACACAATGCATCTTGTCCACCAAAAATAATGTCATCCACAAAAACTTTTGCCAAAAGGATACCTTTACCTTCTTCATCCTTCATGTACAGATTGCTCATTTCATTTGTTCTTAAAAATCCAATCTATGTCAAGTAGTTTTGGAACCTCTCATACCATGCTCTAAGAGCTTGTTTCAATCCATATAGTGCTTTGTCCAGTTTACACACCATGTGTCTTCTGTTTGGATCAATAAAACCTTCTAGCTGTTCTATGTAAACTTCTTCTTCTAGTATACCATTCAAAAATGCAGACTTAACATCCATTTGATATACCTTGAAATCTTTATAAGCAACATATGCAAGTAGAGTTCTTACTCCTTCCAATCTAGCTATAGGGGAAAATGTCTCCCCATAATCTATTCCTTCTTCTTGTGTGTAGCCTTTGCATACCAGCCTAGCTTTGTTCCTAGTTATTTCACCATTTTCATTCATCTCATTTTGAAACACCCACTTTGTTCCCATAACATTTTTGTTTTCAGGTCTCGGCAACAGAGTCCAAGTATCATTCTTCTCAATCGGGTCAATCTCTTCATTCATTTCTTGTATCCAGTCTTCATTTTGTAATGCCTCTCTAGTTGACTTGGGTTCAAATTCACATAGTAGGCATGTTGGATCCTTAGTCTTACTTCTAGTCTAAATTCCAGTATTTTTGTCTCTAATTATCTGTTTAGGCTTGTGATGTCTTCTTACATATTTTGCCAAAATAGGTTCAACCCTTCTCTCCTCTATTTCATCAAGTTCCCCAACAAGATTGTCAGATTCAGCTTCTGAATGCTCGACAACCTCTTCCTGATACTCGACAGTATTTTCTTGTAGCTCGACAAGTTCTTGTTCTCTTTCAGCACTATTTTCCTAATGCTCAACAACATCTGTCTGTTGCTTGGCATTGCTTACCTAAGACTCGACATCAGGTGCAAGTCTGTTACTTTCCTCTTCTTCTTCCTCAATGTACACAAAAGATCTATAATCTTCTGGTTCTCTTTTGCTGTCAGCTTCATTTCTTTCTGCATACTCATCAATTTTGACATTCACACTTTCCACAAATTTGTTAGTGTTACAGTTCAAAAACTCATAAGCTTTACTTTTTTTGGAATAGCCTACGAATATGCCTTCATCACTCTTAGCATCAAACTTTCCATTCCTAGTGTCTTTTAATATATAGCACTTACTTCCAAAGATTCTAAAGTATTTAGCACTTGGTGCATGCCCATGCCATAATTCATAGGGTGTTAGATTTGTACCTTTCTTGATCTATACTTGGTTAAGAGTGTAGACAATAGTGCTTATAGCTTCTTTCCAGTATTTTTGTTCCACGTTCTTTTCAATCAACAATGTCCTTGCACAATCCAAGATAGATTTGTTTCTTCTTTCTTCTATACCATTCTATGGAGGTGTTATAGGTGCAGACATCTGTCTTTTAATTCCTCTATCATTGCAAAATAGATTGAATTCATTTGATGTAAATTCTCCACCTCGGTCAGATCTAAGACATTTCAGGTTCCTACTTGTCTCCTTCTCAACCTTAGCCAAATACCACTTAAAGGATTGAAAAGCTTCAAATTTTTCTTTTAGAAACATTACATGCATCATCCTAGTATGATCATCAACAAATAAGATAAAGTATCTAGCACCACAGTAACTTTTTACACCATAGGTCCACAAAGGTCAGTATGAACCAAATCTAAAAAAAATTTAGAAGTAAAGGATTTTCTCTTAAAACTTGACTTTGTCATCTTTCCTAACTGATATTCCTTGCACATCACATTCTCAAGTTTCTTCAATCTAGGTAGACCTCTTACCTTTTTCTTCTTACTTATCTCTACCAGATTATCAAAGTTAACATGACATAGCCTTTTATGCCATAACCAAATATCATCAAGTTGTGCAATTAAACATGTTTCTTTAGATAGGTCAAGATAGAACAAATTACCTCTAGTCTGATCTCCACTTCCAATTAATTCTCTAGTAGCATCAAATATTGTAGCTTGCTTGTGATGAAATTCCACTCGGTAACCAGTTTTGTTAATTTGAGCAACACTTAACAAATTATAATTAAGACCTTCAACCCAATATGCATTTTCATAAGATATCTTATCAGTCAGTTTAATCAAACCTTTTCCTCTAACAAGACATGGTGCTTCATTACCAAATTTTACACTTTTACCTCTGTAATGATGTAAGGTCTCAAAATTATTTTTGTCACCAGTCATGTGATGTGAACAACCACTATCAATAATCCATTTATCATTCTTGTTCACATAGGATATCAATGCATTTTTCTCATCCTCATCAGATTCATCTTTCATTGCAACATACACTACCTCAATTTCAAAATTATTACTATTAGTGTCAGTCTCTTTTTCAACAATGTAACAAGATTTCTTACCTTTTTCCTCTGTAGTCCTTGTTCCTTTGGTAGCTTCTGTCATATCTTCTATCTTTGTGTTTTCTTTTTCTTTCATCATCTTTATCCTTCATGGCAGGACATCTAGCAGCTATATGACCAACTTTATTACATGAAAAACATATAATAGGGAGTTTACCTTTATACTTTCCTTTTCCTCTTCTCAGTCTTCTATCCATAAGAGCTTCTAGATCTTCCAGTTCTTCATCAGAAGTGTCATTGTCACTTTCACTTTCACTTTCACTTATGCATCTTTCTTTTTCTTTCTTTGGCTTGTTCAAAACTAGTTGTGACTTGAAAGCAGATTCAACATTACCAATGCTTCCAAAAATGAAATTATCATAGTTAGAGAGTTCAAAAGAAGTCAGCTTACCAACCAAACTTTCCAAAGTAAGCACATTAGTAGAGTTGCATCTAGATTCCTGAATAACTAAGATCTTAATAGCATATATAGGATGCAGGGTTCTTAGTACTTTCCCAATTATAGTTTCATCATCAATAAACCCATTTTCTCCTCTAATAGCATTCACAACTTCTTTTATTCTACCATAATATTGTGCAATGTTTTCACCTTCTCGCATTCTCATTTCATCAAACTTACCTCTAAGACTCTCAGCCTTTTCTTTCTATACATTTAAGTCATTGTCATAGATCCTTGCAAGAGTGCCCCACATCTCCTTAGTAGTTGTGCAATCCTTAATGTCCTCAAATTCTGGATAGCTTAGGGTAGACGCAATTTCCAGCATTGTCTGATTATGTTCTTGCTTAGCTCTCATTTCTTTAGCAATCAAAGGTGTGATAGGTGAGACATAGCCATTCTCAATGTAGTACTTTATAGAGTCACCAATACTAGCCAGATGCAGCTTCATCAAGCTTTGTCATGCAAGGAAGTTTTTCATATTTAGCTTTGGTACCTCCTTCTTATACATCCTAAACATCTTCTTCAAGCCCCTTTAAAATTGATTTTTGTAAATACTAATAATAAGCAACAAATCTTTGATACTAATTTTTAATATGATTTAGAACAATAGAGAGGGGGGGTGAATTAGTTGTTCTCAAGTCTTGATGTATAAAACAAACTTAACAACTTTTCCTTAAATCAGATCCAATAACCAAAACAAACTCAGTCATCATTGATTCAATAATAGAAACATATAAAAATTCAATCCACTACCCAGCTATAACTTAACTTGTAAAACACAAAAATGTCCAAACCAAAACATTCACACAAGTATTAACACTAGGATTTATAGTGGAAACCCAATGTGGGAAAAACCACTTTGTAACATGCTACTATTGTTTTCACTCTTCTGAAGTGAGCTCAATTAAAAGCCAACCCTATCAAAGGTTACAATACACACTGTTAGGTGTGACCCGGTTAAAGGATTTCAATCACCCTGTTAAAAGTGAGCCTTGTCATAGGACTTACATTCACTCCGTTAGAATGCAACCTTGTTCAAAGGATTTAACATATGACTATTAGGTCAACCTCTATTAAAAGGATTTTGACTGTTACAATGGTTAGAAAGTAGCAGCAATATTTATCTGAAAAACATACAACTCACTTTGCAAATATCAGATTTGATTCCGTACACTAATGTTGGTTTACTGAATTTGAAACTTTGTCATCTCCATCTTTGATCTTCTCAAAACTTTTCTTCAAGCAACCACCATAATTCTCCTTCATCCTTTTCTGCTTATACAGTCAATAAAACTTTACTGATCTTCTAGCATTCTCTTTTTCATCCATGCACATGCATATCCAATGCTCAGGTTCCCTTAATACTTTCCTCAATTAGGTTAACTCATCGTATGTTTCTCAATCTGATTCGTAGATCTTAGGGTTAGGTCAGATTCATTGAATCTACCCACTTCATGTTCCTCGGCTTCCTTTCTAGAATCATCCCAAATCTCTTAAAGATTTACAATAAAATGTTTTACAGTGCATTTAATGCTTTCAAACAATCAATAAATAAAGTCAACATGTTTTACATAATCTAAGAATTCAACAATGTCGGCTCCAAAACTAAATTCTCTTCAAATATAAAAATGCTAATGCTTGGTCAATACTGTGATCAACTACTCGGTCTTCATGTAGAAAGCTCAGTCATTACTAAAAATGTTTCCTCGGCTTATACTGTTGTTCGGTCGACACTAGAATTTTTCTCAGCATACACTGACTCGGTCGACACTAACATTACTTGGCTTAAACATGATTTTTCCACTTTTTCTCGGTCAAGCCTACCAGTTTAGTCTTCATTCTTACTAAGATAAACAATACATTGTATCATCATTGTACAACATAGTCAACTACACTTGGTAGTATCAAGATAACTCAACCTTTCCCCAGGTGCTATTGTTACCAACCTTACCTATCCCCGTAGCAACACTCAAATAGATATAGTACTTTCCTAAGTAGCAAGAGTCTTACCAATTAAGGTTTGACATCAATGACAATACAACAACTGTTTCAATTGCAGTTTCCAACATTTATCCCCCAACTATATGGTTGGAGGAGTTTCTTTACAGGAAGAAACTTCTCCAACTTCCATGGTTGGTTGAGGATTAATTACAAATCTTCTTGTAACACATAATAAGGTTTTTAATTAATTTAATTAAAAATAACTTCAAAAGAAACCATAACAAGAAAGTAAAACAAATAATCTTCAAGGAAAGCACATAGCACACACAAAAACCAACTAGCCTAACTTCTAGGAGGTCTCGAGCTCAACTCCCTCCTAGATAGAATTCACTTTAAATAACATACCATTAAAATAATCAATAAAAATATACAAATATTATTATTTATATAAGCATGGGTATATGCATGTGCACCCACATATATACATACCTATATAACATGCAAGTAGTATAACATATATACATACATACATATATATATATATATATATATATATATATATATATATATATATATATATATATATATATATATATATATATATATATATATATATATATATATATATATATATATATATATATATACACACACACACACATACACACACACACACACACACACACACACACACACACACACACACACACACACACTAACTAGGATAAATCTAACTCACATCATAAATCACAGAACAATATCGAATCATAAATCACAAGACCACATCACATACTACATTCAAATTCCCCAACTAGGGTAACCTCCTAAACATAAATCTAAGTCCATAGGTAACCTTGAGAGTAATCTTGGTAATATCTCCACACAACAATAGTTCGAGGATTTTTAAGGCATGCTCAGATCTGTGTAGCTAGGTGGAGTCGATGTCTGGTACCTGCATCTTGCAAAACCAACCAAGTACACCAATACACACACACACACACACACACACACATATGTACAAACAATGGAAAACAAGGAGGGAGAGTGTGACATCATGTGGACATCCTAGAGGAGTAACTACGACTGCCTCCACTCATCCTACACTCACATTAGATAGTGACATCAACAAAGCATAATTGGATTAGTGTGGTTAATACCAAAATAATCTCTTTTCCATATTGTATAATAAGAATGCATCATAACATAATCACGTAAATGTAAATCATCAATTGACTTTCACAACCTAGTTAAACCATCAGGCATGAACTCATAATGTCTCATTATCAAATCATGATAAACAAATCATACAATCCTTAATACAAAAAACTATGTCTAATCTTGAGTATAACAAGTAACATCATTAGATTAAGTAAGACATATAATCCCTTTAAGTGATTATAATTAATTAACCCAAGATGATTTTAAACATTAATAATGAGCATCTCGCATATAAGCATATAAGTCTATCAGGTGATCCTTTTAGCATTAAGGTCCTAAACTATCACTGACCACATGAAGATATAAAGGAACATACTTATGTAAATATTATTATTTCCCAAATTAAAATATGAAGTTATGGTGTGTTCGAAGAGGTTTAGTTTAATGAACCATCTCAAGAAGGATCATTCTCACATATAGCCCTTCCTATTTTTCTAGTGATCATAACCAAAACTTGTTAGGGTTGGAGGGGCATTACACATATAGTCGCATTAGGATGGTGATACTCGTGGATCAATCATGGAATGCCTGGGATCTAATCTCGTTGACTAGCCCTTCTTCACCTCATCGGTGAAGAGGGCATATGAACAATACTCCTAGGAGATATCCTGTGGTTGGCTGAACTGCTGTCACACCCGTGTCAAGGGGAATCACTCAATCATTGAGATAAAATGGCCAATTAGTACCTACAAGAAAAAAATGTAGCCCAACTGAGTCATGGCATCATCCCAAACCTTTGTCTCTCTCCATGGCCTCCATACTACGATGACCATATCATTGAGCTAAGCTTGCCACTACTCGATCTTACCCACTGTAGGCTAGGTCATCTATCCTCCATCTTTGTAAATGTACAGCTCAAGGGGCTAGCGTGTATCATAAAAAACTAGCTTACATATCAGGAGGTGCTCCTAGGCTCATACTTGTAGTACAAAAACTCCTTCTTCCATACTCATTTCCTCCTTGTAAAAAATCTCATGCATCTCATGATACATGTGGGCTAGCATGCACTAACCCCATCCATAGTGAACTAGCTTCCCTAACATCCTCTGTAGCATCCTGCCCCATTTGGACTCCAATCTATGTTGTCCTCGATCAGGCATCAGGTAGCAACCCAAGAATGTTGCTAGAACTATGACCAGTCTATGTCCAGGACCATAATATCTGATTAGCTCCTCCCAGGGCAGCACCTAACCCATGACAAGATCATCTTGAAAGATATCTCTCAATGTAATAGTCCCTGCTCGTGGCTGCACATCATACTCCACACATGGCCCCTAGAATGGTATCTGTAGTATCTTGTATATGTCCTCGGGTATAACTATCATCTCGCCCTATGGAAGGTGGACAGTGTTCATCTTTGAATGGAAATGCTCAACCAATGCACCTAAGAGACCGTGATTCACCCAAATGTTAGGTACATCACAGAGATGTTCTAATCCTAGAGAATCTATGTGTATTGACTCGGCATCATCTAACTATCTAACTAGCTCACCAATCACTAGATGATGGGACCAGAATACAATATCTGGGAAATCAACCTATAATGTAAATGATAGCACATGATCAGTACTCGATCTAAATCATGATGCCAATCAATGCAAAATAGAACTTGAAGTCATGCAGCTATCCTAAACCTAGCTATCAGACTATCTATTTGACTTAGTCGATGCAAACCAACTCATAAGGTTCTCAGCCTGGCACCCTTTTCCCACACAAATATTTTCCCTTCATGAAAAATATCAAGTGAGGAAGTACGGCTCTCATGCGAGGAAGTACAGCCATGCAAGCTTTCATGTTCAGCTGTGCAAAAAAAGTCTCCTCATAAGGGTTTCTCATGTGACTCTTGGGTATCTCCCGCATGAGCCTATAGAGAGGCTCCCATGAGAAAGTGCTTTGCTACACTTTCCCACATGAGGACCTTCACTGACCTACGTGAAGAAACTCTTTCCTCTTGTGAGAACTCATGAGTTGGAATATAAAAATGTGCTAAAAAAAGACTAAATCTATGAAAGCGTGTAAAAATTTAAATGAAAGCTGTTAGATTAGGTGAAAAACTAATCTCCCAAGAACACCTGCATGCATAAGCCTGTCACATGGAAGAAGCAAAGAACAGAAAGCAAGAAAGTCATGGAGGCCAAAAAGCCAGAGACATCTTATGGACATGTAAAGAGCAATTGTATTCCAAGATTATCTAAAAAGATTGTACAAAGGGTTCAACCATATAGGTGAACAATAAAACCCTAAAGCTATAAAGCAAAAAATAAAGCTAGGTTGCACATTATAATTAATAAATATATTAATTATAATGCACCTAAAAGATAGCTTAAGTAAATAGAGTAATAAATGACTTAATTAATTAAACCAAAGTGATTTAATTAATAAGCATAAAGTATGATTACTCTAACACCCCCCCTTAAGCGTAGCTCAAGAGGGAAGCTAACCTAGCATAGCTATGAAAGCAAAAATGCAAGAAAGAGAAATGGGTCCCGGCAACAAGGCCTGATCAGGTACCCAAGTACAAGAAATAAACTAGATGAAGGAAACAAAGCCTCCAATCTAGGGAATGTCCCAAAGAAAGGAACAAGAAAGAGCATGAAGCATCTCCAAAGCATGAACCTGCAAACACTGTCAGAAGAATACTGCTGGAACCCCCACTGAAATAGTGCATGACCAGGTAGAGAAGACAAAGTCTAAAGAGCTGATCAATCGAAGAGGTGACCTCCAAAAAAGGAATGAATGAGTGTCTATATAGTAGATGATCCATCTCACCGAAATGCATAGGTGCCTAGCCACTGCATCCGCCTAGTACATAGGAACAAAAACTAAATACGCAGATCACTCAACTGAACCAAGGAAGCAATAGAGCCAACAGGTGAACCCCCCCATAATGCTGAACAGGGAGAGGGGTGACAGGAACATTGAAATGCAATGCCAGAAACATCTGCAAGAAGAAGAATCAGGAACACCAATAGTGCAACAGAAGTACACGCACAGGATAAAGGGCGGTGTCGAAGAAGAAGAATAGATCTTCTGGACACACAGCATGGGCTAATGTCATGGAAGGTACACTCACTTGACAAAGGTGGATGAGCACAAAAGGAAAAACATCATAACCCCCCATGGCACTTTATAACTGAGTGCGAGTACAAACAAACACAAGGAGTACAAGATCCTACATATGCAAAAGCAGACACTTTATCTCAGTGCGTTTACAGAAAAGAAATGCTTCAGAAGAGAAGCATACAATGCTTAGAAGTCAGAAAGAAAAGTGAGCCAGAAGAATAGAAGAAGAGATCCCAGGACCTGTAGAACCCAAGTAATCCGCCAGAGTGTGAAAGTGCAAAACTTAGAGGAGAGAAAACCTAGAAAAGAATCTGGATAAAAGACCCCTGCAACTGAATAACTCACAGAACCAGCTTTCCAACGATATATGGTGAGCCCAAAAATGAGTCCGGAAGAGCGAGATATGGCTCCCGGAAGGCAGAAAATAAACATCACCTTTGACAGAAAAAAAAACTATCGGAAAAGCAGATCCAAAAATCCTAACCTCCATAATCGGAAAGATCTCGGAAAGATCTTTCCAATGATATAAAGAAGTTCAAAAAAGACCTCCGTATGCTCAAGATATTGCAAAAAAGGCCCAATTACCCCTAAAAATAGAGCCCTAAAAAAAAACATGCAAATTTTTTTTAAAAAATTAAAAAGCATGTCCGCTGACATCATGCTGACATTAGCAGAGGGCCTGGGGGCTGAATCAGGAAGCCCCTGGTCATGTGGGGGACCAGGGGGCTAGTGCTAGGTGCTGGGGGCCAGGGGCTGGTCCCCTATAGAACCTCAGCCTAGCGGAAGGCGGGGCTGAGCTCGGGCGGAGCACAGCGGAGGGCCCGCGGGCGGCGGGGACGGCAGCATTGCTGGCGGTGGCGGTGTCTGTGCAGAGTGGTGGATGGCGGTGGGGGCCGCGGGAGGGCGGAGGAGGGGCCGCGGGAGGCGCGGTCTGCGGCGGCGCGGTGCAAGCGGCGGCGACACGGCTGCGGGTGCGGGAGCGCGGGACTGTGGAGGCCGTGGTGGCGGCGGTGGCCGCCGGGTGGCGCCTAGGTGGCCGCTCGGTGGCTGCGCCAAAAACCAAATTTTTTTTATTTTTTTGACAATCTTCGTCTCGATCTGCGTGCCAGGCTGTACGGCCTGGTACCCAAAAAATTTTGCTTCAAATTGCAAAAGTGTCCAAAATGGACAAATTTTATATGGATTCTGGCTATCTCAGACCTTCCGGACGCAATGGTGGCATCCGTTTTTGCTCAAAATACCCCCAAAATTTTTTTTCTTTTTTGCAAGCAAAAAAGAAATAAAAAATAACGTCCTGCAGAGAGTACCAGAACTGAAATTTTTCTGAAACCCTCCTGCATCTGAATCACTTCAACAAAACATGAACAGTGAGCAGCAAGATGGCTCTGATACCATGTTAGATTAGGTGAAAAACTAATCTCCCAAGAACACCTGCATGCATAAGCCTGTCACATGGAAGAAGCAAAGAACAGAAAGCAAGAAAGTCATGGAGGCCAAAAAGCCAGAGACATCTTATGGACATGTAAAGAGCAATTGTATTCCAAGATTATCTAAAAAGATTGTACAAAGGGTTCAACCATATAGGTGAACAATAAAACCCTAAAGCTATAAAGCAAAAAATAAAGCTAGGTTGCACATTATAATTAATAAATATATTAATTATAATGCACTTAAAAGATAGCTTAAGTAAATAGAGTAATAAATGACTTAATTAATTAAACCAAAGTGATTTAATTAATAAGCATAAAGTATGATTACTCTAACAAAAGCAACGTTCTCGACCACTTACAGGTGCATCATATATCGGTGATTGGCTATGACACCTCAAATGCTTGAATCGATGTGATCTCACAGGGACTTGTACCATTTTTGCTTAGAGCTCTTTTCACCAAAGTCAAATGTTTCAAATGATTTGAAAATGACCCTTTTGGGCCTTATATAGCTTTTGACCTAATTTTCAAAAGTGCTCTGTTTTGTGCAAAAAATTCACTCTTGGCTAAATCGACCACTCTGAATCCATTTTTAGGATCAAAATCAAAATCTAACACTTCTATATGGCTCAAAGTTGTATTTTAAAATTTTTGGGACTGATGTGATCAAATGCTTGTGCAGTCAATATTCTGACATCGCTTTCTTCTCAGACTCATCTTATATCAACATTTTCTTAACATCTTCAACATTTTCATCAAAAGTCAACTTTGGTCAAACTTGGTCAAACATTGTCAACTAGACCTCAAAGTCACTCCTAATCGCTCCAAATCTTCTCAAATCTTCCATAATCTATTATGAATTCTTCTAGACATCTGATCCTCTCTATATCTGCAAACTATTGTTGTCAATCATCTTTGTAACGTGTCATCTTTCAATTTCACTCTTGAGGGGGTAGGATGATTGCATCATTGAATCACTGAATCAATTTAATTTGAACTCAAAATTCCTCATCGCTAGGGGAATCTTGAATCACTAGGGGCATTTCTATTCCTTACATCTTGTCATCTCATTACTAGGTATTAGGGCAATCTAACCTCGATCCCTAAAAATAAAGCTTCATTTTGGAGATGGTTCTCGAAATATCACTACTAGGTATCAGGGCAATCTAACATCGATCCCTGAAAGTCAAGCTTTGTTCTAAAGATGGCTCTCAAAAGCTCTTTATAACTAGTATCTAAGAAATCTAACCTAGATTTTAGAAGACTAAGCTTCGTTCTAGAGATAGTCCTAAAATATGTATTAGTTATCATCTGATAGATGGGTATTGGGGAAATCTAACCCTCATTCCTGAAGATTCGGCCTCATTTTGGGGATAGTATTATAAAAGGTGATAACTTAACCAATGTCTTAGCAATCTAACCTAGACTTCTGAGGGTTAAGCTTCATTCTAAAGATAATCCTAAAACTCTCATCAAATCATCACATCAGACTATGATTTGAATCAATGTGCTACTCGCACATCAATTCAAAGAGGGGCAAAATGTAACACCCCAAAATTGACATCTTGCAACCCTAACCAATTTTGTTGCAATTAGTTTCGTTCTATCAATCTTTCTAAATCATCAAAGTCCTATTGTCCTAGGCAATTTTGTCTTCCTAATTGACCCTACTTGACTTAGTGTAAAAATGCATAAAACAATAAATCTGCATCAATCACATGTTATATTTAATTCCTAAATATCAACTATAATTGGTTGAATAAACCCTATAATTGATTAATTTAATTACAAAGTCCTAGCACTTTAATTAAATTAAATCCACCCCTTTTAGCTGAATCACATAAAAAGGAATTAAATAATGTTTAGTTTTTAAATAAATATCATCATTTCAATAATTGAATTTAATTATTCAAAAATTTGAGAAAGTTAATTTATGAGGTCATATTGTATTTATTTAATCAAATATTCTCTCCAAAATCCTCACCTCAGTTCAGAAAATGAAACTTTGAGTTAACTGGAAATCCAATAGTGAAACAAGCCAGTTAATTGCTCAACTCACTCAAAAGGCAAACAGTTGACTATCTCTCTATAGGAAACTTACCATTCCGAACTTCCTTTCAATCTGAACTGAACTTACCATCTATTGATTCTAGGATTCTATAAAGGAACCCTCTTGTTTTGATTCAAGGGGAGGCAACTTTTGAGTATTGAATCTCTATCAAACTATTATCTCAATTTTTGTTGCATTCAAGCTTTAGCTAATTGCACTTTTCATACTAAATTAATATCATTATTAGTTAATAATATAGCTTAGTTCATTCTAATTGTTCTTAGATTAATTTCATCTTTCATTATCTTAGATTAATCTCGTACTTTCATTCTAGAATAATTGCATTTTCTCTCAATCTCAAAACCCTCCATTCTAAAGTTAGTCTATGGTTGTTGGAATCTCAATTTTGAGAGCTACTCAGAACCCTACCTAGATAGGAGGCAACAGGTTGACTCATCTAGGCATGCAGGATGAATGATCCCACATTCATTCTTGTATGTATTTGATTAATAATGACTATGTTGAAGTGTATGGCTAAACTAGAAGCCCACATTTAGCATATACATTTCTCGCCCTATGGAAGGTGGAAAGTGTTCATCTTCGAATGAAAATTCTCCACTAGTGCACCTAAGAGACTGTGATTCACCCGAATGCTGAGTACATCATAGAGATGTGCTAATCCTAGAGAATCTATGTGTTAGGAATAACAGTCCACAATACAACTGAGAGAGGGGATGAATCAGTTGTAAAATGGAATATTAAAATTTAAACTTTAAGCTCTTCAATATCAAAACTAATGAACACAATGAATGACAATACAATAACACAATATTTTGGTTTCGGGGAAACCCTGTTAAAGGTAAAAACCCCAATGGGAATTAGCACCCACAAATGATGTACTGAGAGTATAGTAATCCTTGTTAGAAGATATAGCCTTATTAGGAGCTTATTGAAACATTATAGTACATAGTCCTTGTTAGAGGATGGACCCTATTAGGAGTCAAGAACAAAAGAGAGGGCTCACTTCCCAAGGCTCACTACCTAAAGAAGGTTAAATCCACCTTCAGAACTCACTAGTTCACAACAGGTATATATAAAGAAACACACAATCTTTTGAACTGTTTGCTAGCAACTGTCTTTGCTTGATTAGTTCCAATGAATTCCACCAATAAACCTCTACTCTACATAAAATAGACACAAGCTCACAGCTTTTCCAACTTCTCTATATCACATATGTTCCATCCATATCTTTTCCAAAGAAAAGATTCTACATATATACCTTATTACAATTTACCATGATCAAGTCAGCCCATGAGGCTTTCCTAATTACAAAAAATTGCATAAACCCTTGCTAAGATACACACAGTATCTACAAAAGGTCAAAAATGATTACATTACAACAATTAAGGACCAACATCCTTATTTTATGCTTGCCAATCAAAACACACGCTTCATTTCCTGAGTCAGCTTCATAATAAGCCATCGACAGGACACACACTACAGATGACATCACCAGTCATTTTGTACCTTGCACTGACCAACAAACATTCTTCAGTATCATTTCTATCATCCTTCAAGCTCGCATACCTTGAATTTGAATCCTCTAAAAGATATACCAAAAATCCAAAGACAAACTCTGTCAATTCTCATTGTCACAGTCCAGTGACCAGTCTTTGCCAAAATAGTTGTAACTCTCTTAATATGAAACATCTAATGATGCAATCTTAGATATAATATCAAAACATCCACCTAAACTCTCATCTAACTTTGTAGCATCTAAAACATCTATACTTTATCCGTACACTATGATTTCCAGTTTGGTTCCTTCATAGAAGCATATGTTGACATCAATGAAAAAACACAAATGACAATAGTATGAGTTCCTATTCAATAACATAGTGATTAAACATATTAAATGTCTCAATCACCACCTATACATTAGAAATATCTAACAATCTCCCCCTTTGGCATTAATGTCAACATATGGGAAAATCTTATCCCAAAGTTTTATCAATCCAAAAGTCCTTCAACTGAACAATCTCCCCATACTATAAGGATTTTCTCATAGTAACACTCCCCCTTTAACAACAATGGAAAAGGGTGCCGTGAGGCTTTGGCTACCTTCATAGATAAACTTTCTTCCATGATCACTCCCCTTGAGGAGTAGATCCCTGCAAATAGTCCATATAATGATAAGGCTCTGAATACCTCTAGAC
Source organism: Chamaecyparis obtusa (assembly GCA_027943335.1). NCBI lineage: Eukaryota > Viridiplantae > Streptophyta > Pinopsida > Cupressales > Cupressaceae > Chamaecyparis > Chamaecyparis obtusa. The sequence continues at coordinate 101,223 of BSBK01011190.1, forward strand.
TGATGCATCTCTATATTATTTAGGTTTGACTAGGAGGGGCCTAAACCCCTAGCATACCTCTGAGATATTCAAAGGTATCTTTCTATAGTGGCTTTGTGAAGATGTCTACAATATGTTCTTTTGTATTGATATATTCTAATTTGATTTCTTTTTCTACCACCTTGTCTCTCAAGAAGTGATACTTGATAGAAATATGTTTAGTTTTGGAATGCATCACTAGATTTTTTGACATATTTATTGTACTGGTGTTATCACAATGGATAACCATAGGCTCTTCAAAATTTATTCCAATGTCTGTCGATATTTGTTTCATCCAAATAATCTAGTGCATTTATAACAGTAGCAACATACTCTGATTCAGCAGTAGATTGTGCTATACAATCTTGTTCCTTAATTAGCCAAGAAACCAACTTTTTCCCAAGGAAAAATGCACCACCATTGGTAATTTTTTTGTCATCAATATTTCCTTCCCAATTAGCATTGGTATAAGCATGAAGTTCAAAGCTATCATTTTTGTCATACCATAAACCATAGTCTATGCTTGCTCTTAGATACCTCAGTATCCTTTTCACAACAACTAGATGTGTTTCTTTGGGTTCTACCTGATATCTAGCCACAATTCCAATAATATTAGCAATATCTAGTCTGGTGTGATTCAAATATTGTAATCCTCCAACCATTGATCTATACAAAGTCTGAAAAACACATTTTTATTCATCATCAATTGTTAGCTTGTTGCCAGTCACCATAGGTGTTCCTACCAGTTTACAATCTTCCATTCCAAATTTCTTAAGCAATTCTTTGAGATACTTGGTCTGAGAAATGAAAATGCCATTCTCATTCTGAGTTATTTGCAATCCAAGAAGGAATTTCATTTCACCTATCATGGACATCTCAAATTCACTTTCCATTTCTTTATAAAATTTCTTACATAGATCATCATTACCTCCAAAGATAATGTCATCCAAAAATACTTCTACTATCAGGATTGCATCTTTAGTAGATCTTAAATACAAATTACTGTCCACATTACCTTTTGTAAATCCAAGCCCAAGTAGATACTTGTCTAACCTTGCATACCAAGCCCTAGGAGCTTGATTCAACCCATACATGGCTTTCTTCAATTTGCACACCATGTCTTTGTCTTTGCATAGAGGAAATCCATCTGGTTGTTCTATATATACTTCTTCTTCAAGATCTCCATTCAGAAATACAGATTTAACATCCATCTGATACACTTTGAAGTTTTTATGTGCAACATAACATAGGAATAATCTTACTACCTCTATTCTAGAAATAGGAGCATATTTTTCTTCAAAGTTTGTGCCTTCTTGCTGTGAGTATCCCTTACATACTAGTCTTTCTTTGTTCCTTACAATAGTTCCTTTTTCATCCATTTTTTTCTAAAGACCCATTTTGTTCCTATAACATTTTTATTTTTAGGTCTAGGAACCAATTCCCAAGTATTATTCTTCTTTATCTGATCCAATTCTTCTTTCATGGCATTTATCCAAAATGCTTCATCTTTAGTTTTTGGCTCAACTTGAGAAATCAAACAAATTTCTTCTCTAACTTTTGATCTAGTTAGCACTCCCTGATTAGTATTGCCAATAATTTGATTTTCAAGATGGTTATTTTTTACATACCTTGGAGTTTTAGGAGTCTCATTATTCTTGCTTGTACTAGCATCACAAGCCTCTCGTTCACTTTCTTCCTCAACAAGCTCTTCTTTTGCAACATTAGTGGTTTCTTTCATCTCTGAAATCTGACTGTTGTCATACATTCATTCTTGTATAAAAAAGTTCTCATCTATTCTTACATTTTTACTTTCAACCATTTTTCTCAATCTCAGATTGAAACATTTGTATGTCTTGCTTTTAATAGAGTAACCAAGGAAGATTCCTTCATCACTTCTAGCATCAAATTTCCCTATCTCATCATCCCTCTTGATATAACATTTACTACCAAAAATTCTAAAATATTTTACAGTAGGAGTATGATCAAACCATAGTTCATAGGGAGTCTTACTTGTACCTTCTCTGATTTGAATTATGTTCGATGTGTACAGTGTTGTTCTAACGGCTTCTCTCCAATGTACATGAGATACATTTCCTTCAATCAACATTGTCCTAGCAGCATCGAGTATAGTCATGTTTCTTCTCTCTGCTATCCCATTATGTTGTGGAGTCCTAGGAGCAGAGGTTTGTCTTTTTATCCCATGCTCTTCATAGTATGAATTGAATAAATATAAAAAACCCCAAATCTACATCAATCACATGTTATATTTAATTCCTAAATATCAACTATAATTGGATAAATAAACCCTATGATTGATTAATTTAATTACAAAGTCCTAGAACTTTCATTAAATTAAATCCACCCCTTTTAGCTAAATCACATAAAAAAGAATGAAATAATGTTTGGTTTCTAAATAAATATCCTCATTTCAATAATTGAATTTAATTATTCAAAAAATTGAGAAAGTTCATTTATGAGGTCATATTGTATTTATTTAATCAAATATTCTCTCCAAAATCCTCACCTTAGTTCAAAAAAGGAAACTTTGAGTTAAGTAGAAATCTAAAAGTGCAACAAGCTAGTTAACTACTCCACTCACTCAAAAGGAAAATAGTTGACTGTCTCTCTATAGGAAACTTACCATTCTGAACTAAACTTCCTTTCAATCTCCACCGTTCATCTCCTTCAATCTCAACCGTCGATTGATTTCAGGATTCTATAAAAGAACCATCTTGTTCTCATTCAAGGGGAGGCAACTTTTGAGTATCGAATCTCTATTGAACTATTATCTCAATTTTGTATGCATTCAAAATTTAGCTAATTTCACTTTGCATACTAGATTAATATCATTCTTAGATTAATAATATAGATTATTTCACTCTAATTTTTATGTTGGCACTTCAATTTTTCAGTATGTCAATCTTGTGAAATTTTTATAAAATTGAAGTGTGCATAAGTGTTAAAAGATTGTGATAATTTTGCTATAGAAAAACCATTAAAAATCTTGCAAAATTATCTATTTTTCCTCAGTATCCAGTGAGCCCTAACTAAGAGTTAAACCTGAGAAAAACCCTAAATGTATGCCATTTTCAAAAAAGCCCCAGGTCGCTTTATTCATTTTTTTTTTAGTGTTACCTTTTTTGAGTCACTTAGGTTCATAGAAAAGAACGTGCTTTTATTTTATCATCATGCGGGGGGTCATATCTCTTTTTTCCCTAAGTTTAAAAGCCCAGTGATATAAATAATATATCCTAATTCCTAAATACCTTATATTCTAATGTTTCGGCTTTCATTCAGCTTTGTATCTTTAAAGAAGATCTAATGGTAGTCATGTGTTTGCAAGGAATATTAGAGACCTATGCGATCATGCGACTAACCATTGATCTTACAGTAAATCTTTATGTGGAAACAAAGTGGGACCAGTGTCAGAAGAATCTTCAAAGATGAAAGTAATGAAGGGAAGATCCGATGGTTGTGGTATAATCGCATATAATCTTAGAGGTATATGCGATCATGCGACTAACCGTCGATCTTGCATAAAGCTCAGTGTAATTCTTAGGTGGCACCATTGACAGGTGTACATGACTAGCAGTTTCTCATTGGTTAAAACTAGTGGGACCAATGTCAATTTTTGCATATGGTTTTTCCTTGATTGATCAATAGTACTTGCTAATGTGGAGGATGTCAGCAAACACCAGTGCTCAGAAATAAATAAATTACATGACAACTTGCCTGGTGTTGCAAGTGTGGATTTTCTTTATTGACAAAGGCAAAGTGGGACTAGTAACTTGAAGAAAAGATGACGGTGAATGAAGGCTAACCATTTGTCGCATGTTCGCATGAGCTTCTTTCAAGCTATGTGATCATGCAACTAACATTTTGTTTTAATAGTGAAAGTTATAAGGGATTACCATCAATGAAGGGACTGACATGACGGATTTTTGTATGGTCGCATGAGCTTCTTTCAAGCTATGTGATCATGCGACAAACCGTTGGATTATTTGCTAAGTGAAAATCAATGGTCATAATTTAAATTGAAGGTGAAGTGGGTGAAAGGTTCAGACAAGTGACAGTTCATTTCCCAAAAAATTAATGGTGAAATCATGCAAAGTAAATTATTGAAATAATTGTGGATTGATTGTGAGTATATCAAAATATATGCTTCCTTGAAAAGCCACAAGGAGATAAAAATTTGTAGAGTGTTTTGGCGAATAGAATTGCAGAAACTGATTGTTGTTTTCTTAGGGATTTTGAAGAAAAGGTTGGTTTTTCCTGCACTTACTTGTTCTATTAAGAAGTATTTCTTTTCTACTGTGTTCTTTTGAGCCCAATATACTTAAGCTGTAATCCCTAGAAATGCCACCTAGGAAAGAGGTTTCTAGTGAAATTGATTATCTTAAGAGGGGTTTGCATGAAGACTTATTACAAATTTTTCCTAGCTCAACAGTAAATTTGGTAGAGGTCAAACAACTAACACCAAAGGAGCCTAGGGTAAAAGTGGTAGATGGATTGTATGATACAGGAAATTATATCAGGGATGCTAAGATTGGTTTTCTTAATGCAAGTGGCACTTCTGACTTCACTGGGCTGACATTATTTATAGTAGGATTCAGCTAGAGAAATACCCTTGTTCCTACCTATAATGTATGGGAAAATGACTTAGGCAAGCTTGTGGTACCCGATGTCTTCTTAGATGTAGACCTAATGATTGAAGTTGCAAAAAACTGTGACCCTATTACTAAAGAGATTAGGGGTGTTAGAGGGCAAAAGCTATTGACAATCTCTGCTAAGGAAATCAGAACGGTTTTTAGACTAAGTGACCCCTCACCTAGCCTAGAACTGATTGATTTTAAAGAATTAAGAGAGGTATATGATGCACAGAGACATCTCCTTAGAATTGGTCCAGCAAAATATTTCTACACTCAAATTGGAAAGATGATTGTTACAGGACTAGGTGCACAAGAGCCATTCAAAATAGAGTATTTTGATGTACTGGCAAGAGGTGCCTATTGGTCATTATGTCAGGTTTTTGGGGAAGATGCTAATGAGAAAATGCCATAGCACCTGATGTATATGGTGATATAGATATTACATCCGCATCTGTCAATTACTTTTGATTATGCCCCTTTCATTACTGACTTAATGCATGATGGACTAATGGGGATTCAAAAGAATAAAGTTGATAAACCCTTTTGCTGGTACTCTTTCATGATGTACATGTTTTTGTTCAAGGGTGCTGATTATTTTGCAAAAGAAATGGAATTATCCAAACAGAGAGGTGGAGAGGACATGCTTGTTCAGCTATGGAATTCAAATATGACATGGGATAGAAAGGATAGTAGTTATATACAGTTTAACAAATGTTTTGTAGCAAGATTGAGACTATTCTTTGTTCATGATAGCCCTAGAATCTCGGTCGCCTTGGCCAAAATTGTTAGACCACAAAAATTTGCAAAGGACCTCAACTTAGTGCACAATTGGGGTGATTTTATTTTCTATCCCTATTCAACTATTATTAGATTATATGGTTTCAAGGGGACTCCTTTTATTTTGCCTTTCCAAGTTCCCATCAAGATTGGCATTGCAGAATTCTTCAAACAATTATGGGATATTGAGAAGAATAATATTGCTAAAGGTAGAGGAACTTTGTTCCCAAATATTACCATTTCTCACCATTTTATAATCACAAAGGGTGGGTGGCTTCATATGCATAAAATCTTGGATCCATATCATTTGACAACCACAATTGCCTGGACGATAGACCCAGAGGGTTTCTACAATGAATTGTTTGGAAAGAGGGTCAGATGCTTAGCAATAAACCACATTTTTAATTTTCTTGAAGATATTATTAGAAATACCCCAGGGTTGCAAGACCAAGCAGTCAGAAAGGAAAAGTGGTTAGTGTACAAGAAAACATGGGATTTTTTCTGACAATTTGATCCCCAATATGATCCTATAGGCAGTATAAATCCTATGGGAAAGAGGATAGATACTCTCATGAATTGTTTTCAAGAAATTTTTAAGACTTTTGAGGAGAAGAAGAAAAAGGCCATGGAGGACAACCATGAGAAGGCTAAATCATTATTGGGCAAAGGTGCATTTGCAAACGTGTTGCCTCCTGGAAAATATATGTTGCAAGAAAGGACTGGTTATGGAATAATAATCCCTGAGTCTGACTTCAAGAAGTAGAAAAAGAAAAGAGAAGACCTCCCTTCTACATCAAAGTAGGTGGAGAGACAAAAGGAGGTTGAAGAAATTACAAATGTACCACAAGACCAGCTAGGTGAAGACATTCTTGATTTTTCACCTCCCACCAAGAAACAAAGGATAGAAGAGAGGCCTCATGATTCAGAGGAAGAATACTCTCCTTCACAGTCACCCTTGAATATTAGAGATGATCAAGAGATCATAGAGAAGGTTCAACAAATGGGATCTCAGGGTCAAATATTCATGACTCAAGATGAGATAAATGAGGGAATTCCAGAGCAACCAAAGGAGCCTGAGTTAGGCTTAACATTGGGATAGATTGTAGGGATAGAATTGGACCCTATAGTCAAATAGGCATGTGAAGAATCTTTGGCTGATGATGCATTTGTGAAGACCCGGGCCTTTTTACAATTTTTATGGAAAATGAACATGAGTAAATTTGAGGAAGCTTGTGAGAAGAAGCACAAGGAGAATCCTGATAAGGATCTTAAAACTATTGAAGATGAAATTAGGAAAGAGATGACAGATAGATTTGAAAGGACTACTCCAGAACAAGGGAGAGAATTGGTAAAGAATGCAGGAGTACTTGTCCTCCCTAAATGGGACATAGCTGATGCAATAGTCCTTGATGCAGTTATAAAACAAACTACACCTATGTACAAGACCAAGGAAGAGGTAGAATAGGTTGTTAAAGGAGTTTCTTTTATTAATGACCATCAAGCTTTGGTCATGTGGTCATTAAAGAAATATGAGAAAAACAAAGGAAAGCAAATAATTAAGGATAGTCTCTTTGGTGGTCTCATAGTCAAGAGGGTTTTGGACACATCAGCAATAGAAGCATCAAGTATGGTGGTAGCCATAGCTCACCTTATAGAAAAGGTGGTAGAAAGGGAAGCAAAAGAGAAGGAGGAACTCACAAGAAAATTTGAAGAAATGTTGAGGGCATATGGAGATTTGAAACAAGGATTGTTTGAGAAAGATAAAATAATTGTAGACTTGAAGAAAAGGTTGGGGGAGGAAAGCTCAATCCAAGCACCACAACAGTTGCAACTTCCTTCTTCTACTACTACTCCTTCCTCCTCAAGCCCCATTATTGAGTTTCCCATGTCTCCTCTTCCCCCTTCCCTAAGAAGTGAAGATATAGAACAGAGAGAACAACAGAAATCTAAAAAGAGAATAAAGGACACCATTCAACACTTTGTTAGGAATGTAAAGCCTAGAGAAGTTTATAAACATGTAGGGTAGTTATCTGACATTTCTCTTTCCTTTAGAAAAGAAGAAGACACTATGGGCAAAATTTTGGATAGTGGGTGCCTAGGGAAAATGTTTTGAAGTCATTTCTTAAATCAATTAAAGATCATAGTACTGTGTGCCCCCAATTGGCAATTACTTATAAAATTGTCAAATCTCTCCTTGATTTTGAAGTATCTAGGGAAGAAGTAAAGAGAAAAGTAGCTCTTTTAAGAGTAAGATACCTGTAGAATGATTTTCAGATATTCTTGGGTCTTGTTAGAGCAAATGGAACCATAAAAGAGAGGGAAAAATGGTTGGAACAAATTGAGAATGGAGTGACAGTCAAGATTGATGCTGCTATTAGCATTGAAGATACTATTCCTTTTGTACAAATAATTGAAATGTTACAAGATGCCAGGGTGCATTTTACTAAGGTGATAACTAAAATTCATCAATTGGTTGCTATCCAGAACAAGATTCTACCAAAGAGGGATGAAATTTTAGCTTTTAATTGGCCTACTGAGGATACCTTTTCAACTTGGGAAGCAATGTCCCTTTTAGAGGATAATAAAAAAGAAGAAACATCCTCTGAGGAGGCAACAGATGGCATTGCCTCAACTCCCTAAAGAAGCAAGTGCAGATATAACACCTAGCAGAAGTTGAACTATCCTTGGGAGTTGTTACAAGATTTTGGCGGTCATCTTCACAATCCATTTTGAGGATTTGTAACAAGAAAGTTGCTATTTTCATTTTTTGTCCTATGTGAAAGCTCCTTTCTTGTCTTTTCTAAAAAGATCTGAAGCTTGTTTGCAATCTTGGTTTTCTATAAAAGGATTACCAGGATCAATGAAAAAGGACCGAGAACTTGATCAATTTGACTGATAAGTTTCTTGAGTTTGGGATATCATAGACTATTTTTAGGCATATTTTTATAGAAGAACAATATTTTCTTGGTTCAAGTTATCTTCAAAAGGTTATACTGTAAATCATTTTGTAAGCATGATTAATATAGCATTTGAATAAAATCCAAGATTTATATCTCTCCTTGAGTATCTTTGTTTGAGTTATGAATTGTTCCAATTCATTGCATAGATAATCTCTATGTGTATGTTTATATTTCTCAACTCTGATCCAGGATCAAATTAAATAAGCTTTGAAAATGACATAAATTCTTTGAATTTTTTCTTAAGGATGCATCAGTAAGTAGTGTGAATCTAGGAGCCTTTGATAAAATCCACCACAGGGTGATTAGTATTTTCAAAAGGCAAAGATAATTCAAAGTTCAGTATATCATTTCATGTATTACAGTCTTGCAGTGGAGGTTTTGCCCAATGAATAAGACATTGGCTAGTAGTGGAATTTTCTTATAGAGATCAGTGTTTTGAAAAGGTTCTATTGATATTTCCATTTTTTATTAAAATCATCAAAATTCTTTGAAATACAATGATTTACAGAATAGTTTTACCACATAGTGATAGTGAAAAATCTATGAATGAATGGTCATCATTTAGGTTTCTCTTATCATTTATCTGTTACATAGAAATCTAGTCAGTGAATTAGTAAAGCAACTTTTGTTACTGGATTAGGGCATCCTCCTTGGTTTTGCAGAGCCAGAACTGTAGAGGGCAGTTTGTCCCTATAGTTGGTCCAATCATCTTTAGAGCACCATATTTGGATCTAACCCATCCTCAAAATTTGTAGATGTATTGGTTTCCTGTTAGAGCATAAACTCCCATTTTTGGGAACCAACATGTTCTTAGATTAATTTCATCTTTTATTATCTTAGATTAATCTCATACTTTCATTCTAGAATAATTGCATTTTCTCTCAATCTCAAAACCCTCCATTCTAGAGTTAGTCTATGGTTGTTGGACTCTTGATTCTAAGAGCTACTCAAAACCCTACCTAGATAGGAGGCAATAGATCAACTCATCCATGCATGCAGGATGAATGATTTCACATTCATTCTTGTATGTATTTGATGAATAATGACTATGTTGAAGTGTATGGCTAAACTAGACGCCGACATTTAGCATATACATTTCTCACCTTGTGTAAGGTGGAAAGTTTTTGTCTCTGAATGGAAACACTCCACCAGTGCACCCAAGAGATTGTGATTCACCTAAATTTCAAGTACATTACGAAGATGTGCTAATCCTAGAGCATCTATGTGTGTTGACTCCATGTCATCTAGTTGTCTAACCACCCCGCCAATCACTAGATGATGGGACTGGAATGTAATATCTAGGAAATTAGCCTACAATGCAAATGACAACACACAATCAGTACTCAACAAAAATCATGATGCCAATCTGATGTAATGGAGGATGGGGAGAGGGGCCAAAAGGCACACCCTAATGAGGTCCACCTTGTAGAGATCTTAGGTAGAAGCAACAACACAACAAGTGAGAGAGAGAATGCATATATATTTCATATATTTTCTTCAAATTGATTCATACATGTTGGGATGTAAGGCCTTCCCGGTTGAGGCCAAATATTAAAATCAAGTAAAAAAGTCCTCAAACATGTGAAGATCTTCCAACAATCTCTAATCTTCTATCGTCTATCTTCGATTCCAAACTTACTCCCAAAACTCTAACTAAACAACTACATTTTTACAAGAGGCTACCAAACAAGTCAGCCTTCAGATCCACCATCAATGGAAGGAATGACCAGATCTAGGTCCACACACTTCCCAATGATAGATACCAACATTAAATCCATGACCCAAATTAAATACACAATTCGACCTCAACAGAAAACCAAAATAAATAACTTGATAAGCAAGGAAACTAAGTGCTAGACAAGCATCACTGAGCACCAGATAAATTCACCAAGTGCCAAAGAGATAACTAACCAACATCGGTGAATAAAGTAAACCGAGCAACACCGAACCAACTTAGTCAAAGAAGGAACCGAGCAACATAGAAAACTACAAACATCTTTTTGGTGACACAGGATTTCCAAAGACCCGAGATGCTCCTGCATCAGAGACCTGGGGTTATTTGAAATGATTCTCTGAATCATGAAAAAGGTATGATCTGAGCTGCATCCAACTCAAATTGTGAAATTTGTGCACTGTCTTCAATTGGTCTATTCTTCCACTTTACTAGATATTCCATATATTGTTTTCCTCTTGTATGTCTGCCAATTCTTTGATCCAAAATGTGTTCAACTTCTTTTGTCTATTTCTTAGGATAATCCATTGGCACTGTCACATCTTCATCAGGATCATGATACTCATACAAATCAACAATGTTAAAAATTGGTGATATATCCATATCATCAGGTAACTCAATCTCATATGCATTTCCACTGTCAAATTTCCTCAGTATCTTGCAAGGGCTAAACTTCTTCATTTTTAGCTTCCCATATATTCCAATAGGAAATCAACCTTTCTTCAAATGAACCATTACTTCATCACCAACTACAAAAGTCTTATGCCTTCTTGATCTATCATCTTTGTCTTTGTATTTTTTATTACTTTTCTCCAGCTTATGTTTCACATCTTCATGCAACATCTTCATGTACTCAACAAACTTCACTCCTTCAACACTTCTCTTTCTGTCATCAACAATATCCCTCAAATCAGATATAGCTCTCAGTTTTATGCTATTTAGAATCTCAAAGGGTGTTTTTCTAGTACTCATATTCACTGAATTATTGTATGAAAACTTTTCTTGTGCCAACACAGAATCCCAATTACTTGGTGTGTCTCCAACTAAGCATCTCAAAAGATTTCCCAAACTTCTATTCACAACTTTTTTCTATCCATCAGTTTGTGGGTGAAAAGTAGAACTATATTTCAACTCGGTACTAAAATTTCTCCAAAGATTCTTCCAAAAGTATCCAACAAATTTACTGTCTCGATCAGAGATAATGCTCCTCGGTAATCTATGCAATCTGACAATTTCCTTAAAAAAAAGATCTACTACATGTACTAAATCTGATATCTTTCTATAGGGTATAAAATGTACCATCATAGAAAATCTATCCACAATTACAAAGATAGAATCATTACCTCTTACTCTCTTCGGTAAGCCAAGAACAAAATCCATACTGATGTCAATCCAAGGTTTCTTAGGAATAGAAATTAGTGTATACAATCTAGTATTCTGACTTACTCCTTTTACAACATGACAAATTCCACAAATTTTCACAAATTTCTGAACATCTTTATATAACTGTGGCCAAAATTATTTCTCCTTAAGCAAATTCAATGTTTTATCAATGCCAAAATGTCTAGCCAATCCACTACTATGTTTCTCCTTTATCAAATTAGTTGTCATTGGTCCTCTTGGTATACACAACTGAATACCTTTAAACAACATACCTTCTTGAATGAAATATTCTTCCAATGTTGTACTTGGTTGATCTTGAATAGGTGCTCCACACTTTCTTCATGGCTCAAAAAAATTAGGATCAGTCTCATACAAATCTCTCATCTCATCAAAGCCAAGAACTTCAATTCTCATCTCAGTCATCAAATATCTTCTTCTACTCAATGCATCAGCAACTTGATTAGTGACTCCACTCTTATGCTTTATCACAAATGTATAACTTTGCAAATACTCAACCCATTTCATATGTCTCTGATTCAACTTATTCTGACTACCCAAATACTGCAAAACCTTATGATCGGTATACAACACAAATTCACTCAGTATCAAATAATGTCTCCATTTCTTCAATGCTTGAATAATAGGATAGAATTCTTGATCATATACAAAATACTTTTTTCTTGCATCATTCAAATTTTCACTTAAGAAAGCAATAGGTTTACCTTCTTGACTCAATACAGCTCCAATTGCACTTCCACTTGCATCACATTCCACTTGAAATACCTTATTGAAATCAGGCAATGCCAAAATAGGCAATTCAAAAACCTTCTACTTTAGAGTCTCAAAACTTTTATCATCTCCATGTGTCCACTTGAATTCTCTTTTATCTCCTTTCATAGTCTCAGTCATATCATTACAAATTGAATTTAAATTTCTAATGAAATTTCAATAAAAACTTGCCAAATGATGAAATGATCTAACCTCACTAGCATTCTCAGGTGTAGGCCAATTCAAAATAGCTTCAACCTTTTTAGGATCCATTTTCAAACCATCAGCTAAAATCACAAATCCCAAATACACAATCTCCTCTTTCATGAATGAACACTTTTTCAGATTTATCAGCAAATTTTCTTCTTTCAACCTCTGTAAAACTTGTCTAACATGAAAAAAAATTTCTTCTCTCATCTTACTAAATATTAGAATATCATCAAGATATACAATCACAAACTTACCCAAGAATTTCTTCAAAACTTCATTCATCAATCTCATAAAAGTACTTGGTGCATTAGTTAAACCAAAAGGCATAACCAACCACTCATACAAACCTACTTTTGTCTTGAAAGTAGTCTTCCACTCATCACCTTCTCTAATTCTAATCTGATGATACCCACTTTTCAAATCAATTTTGGTAAAATACTTCACTCCAGTCAAACTGTCCATTATATCATCCATTCTCAGTATAGGAAACCTATATTTCATTGTTATCTTTTTTATTGCTCTAGAATCAGTACACATTCACCATTATCCATTCTTCTTAGGTGCCAATACAATAGATACTACACAAGGACTCAAGCTTTCTCTGATCAAACCTTTCTATAACAATTCTTGAATATGTTGGTTCAATTCTTGATTCTCGATAGGTGTCAACCGATGTGGTTCCTTATTCGGTAAACTAGCTCCAGGTATTAGATCCATTCAATGATCAATGTTTCTCTTCGGTGGAAAACCATTAGGTACATTATCAGAAATGATTTCACTGTACTCGGTGAGTAACTTATCAATCTCCTTAGGGACATTATCCTCTATTTTCTTACTCGATTTGTTAGGAATCACAGAAAAACATACATCATTCTTCTTCAAATCCTTAACAAACTTTCTTCCTTCCATCAAGCAAACTTTCACAGATGTGCAAACATTACTAATAGGTTCTTCACTCAAAGGTAGCAAGATTTTTCTTCTCCCATCAGCCCAAATAGTATATTTATGCAATCTCCCATCATATATAGCATGTCTATCATATTGTGAAGGTCTACCTAACAAAATATGACAATAATCCATAGGCATGATATCACATAACACCTTATCATAGTAATTTCCAATTTTCAAATTCACATAACATTGTTCACTTACCAAGAGTGTATGCTCATCTTTGATCCATGAAATCTGATAGGGCTTCATATGTCCCAATCTTTTCAACTGCAACTTTGTGACCATTTCCTTAGATTCCAGATTCTCCAAGCTACCACTGTCAATGATTACCTTCCAGAAATTATCAAAAACTCTACATTTGGTTTTCAACAAACTTTTCCTTACTGAATCTTCCTTTTTACCTTCATTCCAAAGTTCTCTCCTTACCATCAAGTTATTTTCCTTCTCAGGTTCATTTGGTGACTCTTCTTGCACCAAGGCATTTCTGCTGCTACCATCCTTCTTACTTGCATGTGTACATTCAAATGATCTATGTCCTTCCTCTCCACAATTGTAACAAGTTCCTCAGAAACCACCTATGTTATAACCACCTTGGTAGTTACTGCCTCTGCCTCTAGATGAACTTTCACCTTTCCACTCAGTCTTGCCTTTATAGAGAGTTTTCTTTTCAATTTCATATCTACTATTTTCACCATGAGATATACCTCTTCCTCTAGGGAATCTACCACCTTTACCTCTTTGTCTTTTCTCATGTCTCTTGTTCAATTTCTCCTTATCTTTCAATGCAAATTGATATGCCTCTTCAATGTTCTCCAATTTGACCAAACTAATTTCTTCTTGGATGAAAAATCTCAAATGATTCAGGTATCTAGCAATTCTTTACACATCATCTTCATCATGTCCAGATCTGATATCTAGTCTATAGAATTCCTCATTATATTCTTTTACCGAGCTATCTTTTAGCCTCAAACTTTGCATTCACTTAACTAGGTTAATTTGATAATCACAAGGTAAGAACTTTCCTTTTAATTTATTCACCATTTTGCTCCATGCCTTGATTTTTACTTTGCCTTTCCTCTTTTTTTCCAACTAAAAATGTTCCCACCATAAGGATGCATGACTCTTAAACTTTGTGCTTGCAATTTTTACCTTCTTTTCCTCAGGTATATTTTCATACTCAAAGTACTTTTCCATCTCAATGATCCAATCCACCAATTCATCAGAATCCAATTTTCCACCATACTCAAGAGGATTAAATTGTGGTGTAGACTTCAAACTTGTCAAAGCCTTCATGAATCTTTCCTCACCTTGATCCATTATAGGTGCAGGCTCTACATCACCTTGTTCTACCTCAATTTCATGATCACTAACATCTTCAAGATGTCTTCCTCTTCTCTGGGCTATCTCAACAGCTTCTAATCTAGCAGCAAGTTGTCTCAACATGTCTGCCAATCATGGATCTGCATCTCACCTCCCACGAACCATCTTGAAAACCCTTTGCAATTGTAGTTCAGATCACAATCTACTACCCCACAACCAATTCAACTAGGGCTTCACAAGAAGGAACCTTCAAACCTAGAATCACAAACCTAGATCCAGATCTAACCTGGCTCTAGTACCTCCTGATGAAATGGAGGACAGGGAGAGGGGCCAAAAGGCACAACCTAACCCGGTCCACCTTGTAGAGATCTCACATGGAAGCAACAACACAACAAGTGAGAGAAAGAATGCAAATATCTTTCATATATTTTCTTCAAATGGATTCATACATGTTGTGTTGTAAGGCCTTCACGGTTTAGGTTAGATATTACAATCAAGTATAGAAGTCCTCAAACATGCGAGGATCTACCAACAATCTCTAATCTTCTATCTTCTATCTTCTATCCCAAACTTACTCCCAAAACTCTAACCAAACAACTACATTTATACAAGAGGCTACCAAACAAGTTAGCCTTTAGATCCACCATCAATGCAAGAAATGACCAGATCTAGGTCCACACGCTTCCCAATGATAGATACCAACATTAAATCTATGACCCAAATTAAATGCACAAGTTGAGCTCAATAGAAGACCAAAATAAACAACTTGATAAGCAAGGAAACCAAGCATGAGATAAGCATCACCGAGTGCCAGGGAAATTCACTGAGCACTAGAGAGATAGCTAACCAACACCGGTGAACAAAGGAAATCAAGCAACACCAAACCAACTCAGTCAAAGAAGGAACTGAGAAAAGAAGAAAACTACAAACACCTTTTTGGTGACATAGGATTGCCAAGGACCCGAGATACTCCTGCATCACAATCAATGCAAAATAGAACTTGAAGTCATGCAGCTATCCTAAAACTTGCTATCAAACTATCTATTTGACTCACTGGACACAAATTGACTCATAAGGTTCTAAGCCTAGCACCCTTTTCCTGTGCAAAGATTTTCCTTTAATGAAAATTCTCATGTGAGGAAGTATGACTCTCTCATGAGGAATTATAGCCACATGAAAATAGTCTCCTCCTGAGGGTTTCCTACATGACTCTTGGGTATCTCTTGCACGAGCCTGTGGAGAGGCTCCCGCAAGAAAGTTCTTTGGTACACTTTTTTGCATGAGGACCTTTTCCAACCCACACAAAGAAACTCTTTCCTCATGTGAGAACCCGCAAGTTGGAATCTAAAAATGTGCAAAAAATAGACTAAATCTATCAAAGGTGTAAAAATTTTAAATGCAAGTAATGTTCTTGAGTACTTACAAGTGCTTCATATGTTGGTGGCTGGCTGTGACACCTCGAATGCTCGAATAGATGTGATCTCATGGGGACTCCCACCATTTTCGCTTAGAGCTCTTTTCACCAAAGTCAAATGTTTCAAATGATTTGAAAATGACCCTTTTGGGCCTTATATAGGTTTTGACCTAATTTTCAAAAGTGCTCCATTTTGCACAAAAAATTCACCCTTGTCTAAATTGACTACTCTGAATCCATTTTCAAGATCAAAATCGAAATATGATACTTCTATATAGCTCAAAATCATGTTTTAAAATTTTTGGGACGGACGTGATTGAATGCTTGTGCAGTCAACATTCTGACATCACTTTCTTCTCAGACTCATCTTACATCAACATTTTCTTGACATCTTCAACATTTTCATCAAAAGTCAACTATGGTCAAACTTGGTCAATCAGACCTCGAAATAACTCCCAATCGCTCCCAAATCTTCTCGAATCTTTTGTATCTCTTATGAATTCTTCTAGACATTCGATCCTGTCTATATCTACAACCTATTGATGTCAATCATCTTATGATGTGTCATCTTTCAATTTCACTCCCGAGGGGGCAGGATGATTGCATCATTGAATCAATAAATCAATTCTCAAATCAATCTATTATGAACTCAAAAGTCCTCATCGCAAAGGGAATGTTGAATCACTAGGGGCATTTTTTTTCCTTACATCTTGTCATCTCACTACTAGGTATTGAGGTAATCTAACCTCAATCCCAGAAAATCAAGCTTCATTCTAGAGATGGTTCTTGAAATCTTACTACTAGGTATCGGGGCAATCTAACCTCGATCCTTGAAAGTCAAGCTTTGTTCTGAAGATGGCTCTCAAAAGCTCTTTCTAACTGGTATCTCAGCAATCTAACCTAGATTTCATAAGACTGAGCTTCATTCTGGAGATAGTCATAAAATCTATGTCAGTTATCATTTGATAGATGGGTATTGGGGAAATCTAACCCTGACTCCTGAAGATTAAGCCTTGTTCAGGGGATAGTCTTATAAAAGGTGATAACTTAATCAATGTCTTGTTAATATAAACTAGACTTCTGAGGGTTACACTTAATTTTTAAGACAATCCTAAAACTCTCATCAAATCATCACATCAGACTATTCTTTGAATCAATGTGCTACTTGCACATCAATTCAAAGAGGGGAAAAATGTAACACCCCAAAATTGGCATCTTGCAACCCTAACCAGTTTTGTTGCATTTAGTCTCATTCTATCAATCTTTCTAAATCATCGAAGTCCTATTGTCCTAGGCAATTATGTCTTCCTAATTGACCCTACTTGACTTAGTGTCAAATGCAAAAAACCCTAAATCTGCATCAATCACATGTTATATTTAATTCCTAAATATCGACTATAATTGGCTGAATAAACCCTATAATTGATTAATTTAATTACAAAGTCCAAGCACTTAAATTAAATTAAATCCACCCCTTTTAGCTAAATCACATAAAATGGAATTAAATAATGTTTGGTTTTTAAATAAATATCCTCATTTCAATAATTGAATTTAATTATTAAAAAATTTGAGAAAGTTGATTTATGAGGTCATATTGTATTTATTTAAATAAATATTCTCTCCAAAATCCTCACCTCAGTTCAAAAAAGGAAACTTTGAGTTAACTGGAAATCCAAAAGTGCAACAATTTAGTTAACTGCTCCACTAACTCAAAAGGCAAACAGTTGACTGTCTCTCTATAAGAAACATACCATTCTGAACTAAACTTCCTTTCAATCTCCATCGTTCATCCTATTTAATCTCAATCGTTGATTGATTCTGGGATTCTATAAGAGAACCCTCTTGTTCTCATTCAACGGGAGGCAACTTTTGAGTATCAAATCTCTGTCAAACTATTATCTCAATTTTCTTTGCATTCAAGATTTAGCTAATTTCACTATGCATACTAGATTAGTATCATTCTTAGATTATTAATACAGCTTAGTTCATTCTAATTTTTCTTAGATTAATTTCATCTTTCATTATCTTAGATTAATCTTATACTTTCATTCTAGAATAATTGCATTTTCTCTCAATCTTGAAACCCTCCATTCTAGATTTAGTCTATGGTTGTTGGAATCTTGATTCTAAGAGCTACTCAAAACCCTACCTATATAGGAGGCAATAGGTCGACAAATCTAGGCCTGGAGGATGAATGATCCCACATTCATTCTTGTATGTATCTAATGAATAATGACTATGTTGAAGTGTCTAGCTAAAATAGAGGCCCACATTTAGCATATAGAGTCCTCAGTAATTTACTTGTTACATCTCCTTCTTTAATATGTTCACCAATACCTCTGATAGCAGTCACAATGATGCAGGAGCATCTTGGGTCTTTGAGCAATCTTGCATCAACCAAAAACATTTCCTGATTTCTATACCTATTTTCTGATGTTTTCTTTATAATATTTGAATTTTATGGTTTCATGGTTTTTGAATCTTACATTATGCTTAGGACCTATTTGGGAACCTTCTCCTATGAGCACATAAAGATTGGATGGACAGTTTGAAAGTTAGAGCTATTTTCTTGTTGTTAGAGGAGTATTTTCCTATAGTTTTGGGGCTGATTGCGCACCATGGAGACCTTGATCCTTAAAGAATAATATCTTTCTCACTTAGTTTCTTAAAGAGGACCTAATTTAATATCATTTCCAAAATTCACAGCTCCTAATTCATTATGAATCAAAAGTTATAGCCATTTTGGGACGGGACCTATTTTCTGCTAGTTTTGGGTCCGAGCCGTTACTGCAGTTTTGGTGTCGATTGTTCATGTTGGCGACCTTGATCCATAAGGAATTAGACTTTTATCTCTTAAGGATTTTTAGAGGACCTAAATTAATATCATTTCCCAAGAGGGAAAGCCCCAATTTTTTATGAGTAAAAAGTTATGCCCATTTTTCCTCAGGACCTATTTTCTGCCAGTTTTCAGGTGAAACGTGTGGTGTTTCTTCTTGCGATGTTCTGTGTGATCAAATGGGACATTGTGCACTCAATGGAATTTTCTTGGGTCATGTAAGGACATAAATCCAAATTTGTATCAATTTATATTCATTCTATCATTATTTTTGGTTTAAATCTTGAGACTGGACCTATATTGTAATTAAATGCCTGACTGGCTGACCTATGGCTTAGCTGGTTATATAAGGGGTCTAGATTGATGTAGTAGGGCATCAAGGAGATACAAGAGGGATAATTATCAAGATATATCATTGGAGAGAAAGATAGGATGTGATTTTTAATTCTGATTTCATAATTCTCATTGTATAAAGCTGAAATCTAGAAGGCATCATAGATGGGCATGTTGAAAGAAATAATATAATTCTCTGTTCTTGCTACCAGTTGATTGTCTCATATCCATTGTGATTTCATTTCTATCATGTGATATTATATTGCTTCTATTGTGTAACTCTAAGTAAGGGCTTGTTTGTGGATTCAAGTGGACTCAATTCTGCTTGATTCCGCTTGTATCTACCCTACCCCTACGTCACACAACCTCCTTTAATCTTGTACTATATTGTGTAAGATCTTCACCTTCTTTCATTCTCATATAATCAAATTTTCATTTCAAACTTTTAGCTTTTTCCTTCTAAGCATGTTGATCTCCACCATATACAAATGAAAGCTTGTCCCACATATATATTTTTGTCACATCATTTAAGATCATTGAACTCCAGGTCCATGAGAGAAGAAGATATCTCAATCATAACTTGTTTATGATTTTTCATTTCTCTTACTTGTTCAACTATCATAGGCCCAAATTGTTGGATATTTTCTAGCAGGCCAGTACTGACTATATGTTTATCATTGATGACAACAAATGGAAAGTAGCATGTGTGGAAGTCTTATGTAGTAAGCCTTTAGTATATGATGCATGGACATGATATCAGTATGATATCAAGCGCATAGAGGTTAACTGTAAGTACATATAGTTCTATAGCAGCTTGTGTCAGCAGTGTTCCTGACAGAGTTACAGGTAGTGTTCTATGTATGGTTGTCTGTATAGTTGTCTTATGGGCATGCACCCTAGAATAAATGTTGAAGACATGTTAGTGATGTTTTAGTTATGAATGCATAGTCTAATGATGAACACAAGTGAAGTTATGCAATCGCTATTCACCAGTAGCAGTTTCCTATGTTTGTTTAGAAGAGCCGACAAAGATTTTATTATTTCTTGAGTTGTGCCTATCTTGAGGATATGAACTCTTGGATTTAAGCTTGAAGAAGTGTTATTGATGTTTAGTTAAGAGCACATAAGTTAATTCATCTTACAGAGAAAGTTCTAGTTGTTTTGGTAGAGTCGATAGTGTGCGGCGTGTGTCTACAATTATTTTATTAGACAAGTCCCAGAATGAGTTGCGTGCATAATAGAGCTGACATAATTTTTGTTTGAGTTTGCTATGGTTTCTCTAATATGATTTCAAGGTGGTTCTAATAGGCTGACTTGATTATATCATTTGGAGGAAAGATATTTATAGGTAGTCATTTGTGATTGCATGAGTGTGGTTCATGGTTGATTAAGCAGAGAAAAGCAGAGTGTACGAAGTGTTGAACCATCAAAAGAAGGTCTATGTGACCAAGTAGAGAATGTGTGCTATTCATTGGAACTGATCCAAATAGAAAGTCAAAGCACAATTCACCAAGATCTAGATATAGTGTGTCTCCATTATTCAGAAGGTTGTAGCCTTCACCCATTTGAGAAGTGAGTTCTCGGATAGTGCATCCTCTCCCCTGATAGGGACAATTGTAAAAGACTCCTAATAGGGTCTGACCCTTAACCAGGTCTACTATACTTAATATGTTGTAAAGCTACTCCTAACAGGATAAAGGATCTTCTAG
The DNA here is from genome assembly GCA_027943335.1 of Chamaecyparis obtusa. Classification (NCBI taxonomy): domain Eukaryota; kingdom Viridiplantae; phylum Streptophyta; class Pinopsida; order Cupressales; family Cupressaceae; genus Chamaecyparis; species Chamaecyparis obtusa. Next base: position 122,283 of record BSBK01011190.1, read on the forward strand.
CAAGGATCATTATACACTAGTATAGAATATTAGTGGGTATAAAGTCCCACTGGGGTTTTTACCTATTTGTCTTTCCCCGTAACCAAAATATTGGTGTTGTGTTCAAGTGTTCTTTCATTTTGTTTATGCTTTATATTTAAGTATACTTAATTGGATAAAGAATTGAAACTTGTAGATAACTGATTCACCCCCCCCCCCCCCTCTCAGTTATCTCTTGGGACTATTCCTAACAATTGGTATCAAAGCTAAGTGCCTCCGAGAGAAATTTTAACAGCTTGAGGTTGATCAAATGGCATACTTCAGGAAAGAAAATCCTAAGTTTGATGGAGAGAATTATCTTGATTGGATGAACAAGATGGTGACCCATTTGCAGTGCATTATTTTTTAAGTTTTTAATGTAACCATCCAAGAAACCAAGATTCCTACATTAGAAGACCTTGAAAAAGATGATGCTACTAATGCTCAAAAGGAATTGTTTCATCAGAATGCTATTTCTAAATAAGCCCTTATTAACGCCCTATCTAATGGTGAATTTTAGAAGTAAAAAAGATAGATACAACCCATAAAATTTGGAAGCACCTTGAAGATATTTTTGAAGGAGACAAACAAGAAAAGGATCCATGTAGAAAGACATGGAAGAAAAAATACAATGCATTAGAGATGCTACCTAAAGAAAATATCAGAGGTTACAATCAGAGGATTAATGAAGTAGTTGCTGGAATCAGGAACAATGGTGGAGAGATTTTTGAGGAAGACATTATGGAAAAGTTGATGACTACTCTTACTCTAGAATATGAAAGCAAGATCAACATCCTTGATGAGACCATGCAGCTTACATAAAATTTCAAGAGAGAGACCTTGATTAGAAAAATCTCAGCTTTTGAGATTTCAAGATTAAAAATAGAACCAAAGAGTGAGATAGCTTTCAAAGCAATAGTCCATGGTAAGAAATCTGCAAACACTTCTGGTAATTTTGATGATGATGATGAAGATAAGACACTAGATGATTTTATTGCTATGTGTCCCACTAGAGCTAGAAAGTTAAAAAAGGATTATAAGCCTAAGTATTCTAAGGAATGCTACTATGTTGGAGATGGAGTCTCAGATGAAGAATCAGGTGAAGAAGAAATTGGATTCATTGCTATTATAGACAAAAAAAATATTAAGTTAGTTCCTAAAAATGAGAAAGTGAATCAAGAGCTAGCATTGATTTCCCAAGCATATATAAGAACAGATTGGATTATAGACAGTGGTTGTTCACATCACATGATAGGTGATAAAGGTAGGTTTGTTCATTTGGAAAAATACAATAGAGGTATGGCTAGATTTGGAGACAACACTCCTAAACCTATAGTTGGTAGAGGAGCCATCACTTTGGATGCAAAGAACAATACTGATGATGTTCTTTATGTTGATGGTTTGAAACATAACCTTCTCAGTGTTGGACAGTTACTTGGTAAAGGCTATTAGTTGGAGTTCAAAGATGAAAAATGCATCATTAACAACAAAGATGGTGTTATGATTGCATCAGGCACAAAGACAAGAGGTAATGTTTTTCAACTCAATTCGAAAGCAAGTTGTTTTGTTGCTAAACTTGATGACAGTTGGTTGTGGCATAAAAGACTATGTCATATCAATTTTGATAACATGGTAAAGATAAGAAATGTTAAAGCAGTAAGAGATCTACCTAGCATAACAAAGCTAGTTGATACTATATGCATGGAATGTGTGATGGGGAAGCATGTGAGAAATTCATTCAGGAGCAAGCAGAATTCAATAGAGAACAAGTTGGATCTGATTCATATAGACCTATGTGGACCAACTCAAACAAGATCATACTACAATGAAAGGTATTTTATTTTGTTTTTTGATGATTATACTAGGATGATGTGGGTTTCATTCTTAAAAGATAAGTCATAAGCTTTTGAGAAGTTCAAAATATTCAAAGCTAAGGTTGAGAATGAATTTCGATTAAAGATAAAATGTTTGAGATTGGATAGAGGAGGAGAATTCACCTTTGACAGATTCTATGAGTACTATGAAGAACATGGCATAAAGAGATAGTTAAGTGCACCTAGAACACCTTAGCAGAATGGAATTGTAGAGAGAAGGAATAGGATCATTCTTGATACATCACGCACCATTATGATAGAAGGAAAATTTGCACACACCTATTGGAGAGATGCGGTCAATACATCAGTCTATACAATCAATAGAATTTAGTTAAGGCCTGGTGCTAACAAAACACCTTATGAGATATGGGTTGGTAATGTTCCCACTATAAAATACTTCAGAATATTTGGAAGCAAGTGCTACATTAAGAGGGATGTAGTAGGCAAGTTTGATGCAAGAAGTGATGAAGGTATTTTTCTGGGTTACTATACTAAAAGTAAAGCTTATAAATGTTTCAATTTATGATTGAAAAAGATCATTGAAAGTGATCATGTAAAGATTGATGAAAATTTTATGATTCAAGAAAGATATCATGATTACTCACCCATGATTGAAGAAGAACCTAGACCCTCCACTAGTGAGATAATTATTGAGGAAATGTTTGACAACATTGATATGTTGTGCAATGACCGTTAGACAAGTGAAGAAGGTACTCCTAAGGCTGATGAGTTAGCATCACCTAAAGTTCCAAATTTTACATCAAGAAATCATTCCAAGAAAGACATCATTGGAGATCAGAGCGGCAAAGTCTTAACAAGATCACAAGCAAAGAACTCAGCTAGCAATGATGTGGTATGTTTACTATCTCAGATTGAACCTTTAAGTGTTGAAGATGCTTGTAAGGATTTAGATTGGCATGATGCTATGAAAGAAGACCTTGATCAGATCATTAAGAATGACACTTGGGAACTGGTCCCAAGACCTAGTGATAACAATGTGATTGGAACAAAGTGGATATTCAGAAACAAGATTAATGAAGATGGTATAGTAGTAAGAAATAAAGCAAGATTAGTATGTAAGGGATATGCGCAAAGAGAAGGCATTGATTATTCAAACACATTTGCACCTGTGAGTAGATTAGAAGCTATTAAGTTGTTTTTAGCTTATGCTATAGTTAAAAACTTCAAATTTTATTAGATGGATGTCAAATCAGCATTCTTGAATGGAGCCTTAAAAGAAGAAGTATACATTGAGCATCCTGAAGGATTCACCTTATTAGATATACTTGATATGGTATGAAGATTGAAGAAGGCCCTCTATGGACTTAAGAAAGCCCCTAGACCATGGTATGAGAGACTAGATGGATACTTAACAAAGAGGATTCAAGAAAGGAGCAATAGATTGTAATCTATTCATTACAGAGACATCTAAAGGTTTATTAATTATAGCTATATTTGTTGATGACATTATCTTTGGAGGTAATGACAAACTCAGTGCTGAATTTGCCAAAGAAATGTAGAATGAGTTTGAGATGAGTATGATTGGTCCTATCAGGTACTTTTTGGGATTAAATGTGCACCAAACAAAAAAAAGGATTTTCATTAATCAATCAAAGTATGTGAAAGAGATACTGAAGAAATTCAAGATGGATGATTACAAGCTAGTAGGAACCCCTATGATTATTGGATGCAAGCTTACAAAGGAAGATGACTCACTAGTAGTTGATATAACATTTTATAAGTCTATGATTGGTAAAATCATTTATCTTACTCAGACTAGACTTGACATTTCCAATGCAGTTGGTATAGTTGGAAGATTTGTAGCAGAGCCTAAACAAAGTCACCTCATGGCAATAAAGAGAATATTTAGATACTTGCAGGGGACTATAGATTATGGTCTATGGTATCCTAATTTAGAAAATGTTGAGCTTCATGTGTACACGAATGTAGATTGGGAAGGATGTGTTGATGATAGAAAAAGTACTTTAGGTGGAGTAGTGTTTCTTGGTGATAGACTTGTCACTTGGACAAGCAAGAAACAAAACTGTATTTCTTAGTCAATAGTAGAAGCAGAGTATGTTGCAATAGCCTTGAATTGTTCTACAATTGTTTGGATCAAGTAGATGATAAAAGATTTTGGAATTTAGATTGATTATCCTATTTTTATTCACTGTGATAACACTAGCACTATCAATATGTCAAAGAACCCCATGATACATGCAAAGACAAAACACATTGAGATCAAGTATCACTTCCTAAGGGAGAAAGTGGCAGAAAAAGAAGTCAAGTTGGACTATGTGAGTACTAAAGAATAGTTGGAAAATATATTCACAAAGCCCTTTCTTAAGGATACTTTTGAGTATCTCAGGGGGAAGTTGGGAGTAATTCCCTTCCTTGATTCTTCTTAGAAGGAAGCAAAAATGGCATCAGTCCTTAGGGACTAATGGAGGGTTGACTAGTCTACCTTAGGAGTAGTATTAGTGCTTATAATGAGTGGTGCCCTTTTCCATTGATGTCAAAGGGGGAGTATATATATAGATTCATGAAAAACAAAAGTAAAAAGAGGATTAATATACTAAGGGGAAGAAACATTCAGTTATGACTGCAGTATAGTTGAGGAAATAGAGAATATTAGAAAATATTGCAGCAGATGGAGGATTCATCTTTGGGGAAGTTTTGAAGAGGAAATGGAGAATGTTATAAAAGAAATGATCATTTGGGTTGATGGTGGTTTTTCATTCCACATGTTGCCATCAATGCCAAAGGGGGAGATTGTTGGAGATTTGCCAGCAGGCCAGTACTAACTGTATATTTTTCATTGATGACAACATATGGAAAGTAGCATGCATGGAAGTCTTATGTAGTAAGCCTTTAGTATATGATGCATGGACATGATATCAATATGATATCATGGGCACAGAGGTTAACTATAAGTACAGACAGTTATATAGCAGCTTGTGTCAGCAGTGTTCCTAATAGAGTTATAGGCAGTGTTCTGTGTATGGTTGTCCGTACGGTTGTCTTATGGGCATGCACCATAGGATATATGTTGAAGAAATGTTAGTGATGTTTCAGTTATGAATGCATAGTCTAATGATGAACGCAAGTGAAGTTATGCAGTCACTATTCACTAGTAGCAATTTCCTATGTTTAGAAGAGTCGACATAGATTTTATTGTTTCTTGAGTTGCACCTATCTTGAGGATATGTGCCCTTGGAGTTAAGCTTGGAGAATTTTTATTGATGTTCATTTAATAGATCATAAGTTAATTTAGCTTACAGAGAAAGTTTTAGTTTTTTTGGTAGAGCCAACAGTGTGTGGCATGTGTCTACAATTATTTTATTGGACAGGTCCCAAAATGAGTTGCGTGCATAATAGAGCTAGCATAATGATTTTTGGAGTTTATTATGGTTTCTCTAATATGATTTAAAGGTGGTTCTAATAGGGTGACTTGATTATATCATTTGGAGGAAAGATATTTATAGGCAGTCATTTGTGATTGCTTGAGTGTGGTTCATGGTTGATTAAGCATAGTAGAGCAGAGTGTGCGAAGTGTTGAACCATCAGAAGAAGGTCTATGTGACCAAGTAGATAATGTGTGCTATTCATTGGAACTGATCTAGATAGCAAGTCAAAACACAATTCACCAAGATCTAGATATAGTGTTTATTTGTTATTCAAAAGGTTGTAGCCTTCGCCCATTTGAGCAGTGAGCTCTCGAACAGTGCATCCTCTCCCCTAGCAAGGACAATTGTAAAAGACTCGTAATAGGGTCTGACCCTTAACCATGTCTACTATACTTAATATATTGTAAAGCTACTCCTAACATGGTAAAGGATCTTCTAGCAAGCATCATTATACACTAGTACAGAATATTAGTGAGTATCAAGTCTCACTGGAGTTTTTACCTATTTAGGTTTCCCCATAACCAAAATATTGGTGTTGTGTTCAAGTGTTCTTTCATTGTGTTTCTGCTTTATGTTTAAGTATAGTTGATTGGATAAAGAATTGAAACATGTAGATAACTGATAAACCCCGCCCCCTCTCAGTTATCTCTTGAGACTATTCCTAACACAAATGGTAGTGGTGAATACTCATTGTTAAGATAGTATATTGCATACTCTCTAATTCCAGATATATGTAGCCTCATCCTAGTTTATCATGTAGAAAATTTTTTCCTATTGAAATTTTGTGCCTCCCTCTTATATATATTTGGATCTTTTACTCGAGTTTGTTTAAAATTATCCCTTTAGAGTACCTTAGCTCTGATATCAATTGTTGGATTACTGAGAGGGGTGTGAATTAGTAATAAGTGATTTTTTAAACCTAAAAACTTTAACTCTGATCAAACTTGGTAAGAAAAACTTTAGTAGTAGCCAATAACAATAGAAACTTTAAGTAATCATAAAATAACATGCACAATAAACATTTAACATATTTGATACTAGTATTTAACATGGAAACCCAATTTAGGAATAAACATTGTGGGAATTTTCACCCACTAATGAAAATACTCTTCTGAAGTATACTTGGTTAAGAGTCAATCCCGTTAAAGATTACAATGCACATTATTAAATGTGACCCTGTTAGGGGATTTTCTTCATATCTATTAGGATCTTCACCCTTTAGGAGTGGTCTGGTTAAAGGTATTTGAACACTCTTGTAGAATGTCACCTTTCTCAAGGATTTAAAATAAGAATGTTAAGTCTACATGGTTAAGAGATTTTTCTACTACAAATGTTAATAAGGACTAGTATAAAACTTGATTTGAAATATGGAACTACCTCTTTCTCAGTCAAATCCCTTATGAGCTCTTCTTTCCTTCACTATTCAATGGCCTCAATACTTGATCAATCTCTTCTTGCAGACTCAAATTTCAACCTTTTTCTTCTTCACTACATCACTTAGTTACACATCCACACTTCAAATCACCATCTTTTTTTTCATTCAATTTCATCCTTTATATAGAATCTATTTTTCCTCTTACTCTCCTTTATTACATTTTCCTCTATTTAGTCTAAACCATCTGATCATCCTCTTGAACTGATTCAATGAACTTGGCACTCGGTAAAATGTTTTATCATCACCTTGGAATGTGAAATTTTCTTGAAACTTGTACCTTCACCTTTTATCACTTAAAAATTTACCATAGATCATCACCTTGAATTGTCTTGATCATAGATCTCTTTAACTAACTCTTCTTCATCCTTGGAATCTTCCAGATCATTCTGGCTCTCCATTAAATATCATTCTAATCCTTGTATTTAATTTTTATTACTTTCTCGATGCCCTTCCCTTTCCTTCAACCAAAATTATGTTTTCTTACCTCAGTAACTAGCTCCTTACACTCAATATTTTGGATTCCTTTCTCTTTATTGAAAATTACTTTTCTTTTACTAAATGACTTCTTCATGCTTGGTAACTAAACTATTTTATTTTCCGACTTGTCCAATCTCCTTTACTGACTTGATAACATCAAATGTAAATTATAAAACAACTAAATAATTATTACCTTATCATTGTATGATATCTATTAGCTACCCAATTAAGTTATGTTGGAGATTTGCCAGTAGGCCAGTACTAACTGTATGTTTGTCATTGATGACAACATATGGTAAGTAGCATGCATGGAAGACTTATCAAGTTAGATTTTAGTATATATTGCGTGGACATGTTATTAGAATGATATCATGGAAGCAAAGGTTAACTATTAGTACAGACAGTTATATACTAGCTTGTGTCAGCACTGTTCCTGACAAAGTAACAAACAATGTTATGTGTATGGTTGTGTGTATAATTATCATGGAGCCTTGCACACTTGGATATATGATGTAGACATAATAGTGATGTTACATTCATGGACACAGAGTATGATGATCAGTAGAAGTGAAGTTATGCTGTCACTATTCACCAGTAGCAGTTTCCTGTGTTTGTTCAGAAAAGTCGACAGAGATTATATTGGTTCTAGAGTTGTGCCTATCTTTTCAGAATGCACCCTTGGATTTAAGCTTGGAGAAGATTTAGTGATGTTTAGTTAAGAGTGCATGAAGTAATTCAGCTTTAGGAGAAAGATAAAGGTATTTTGGTAGAGCTGACAGTGTGTAGCGTGCATCTACAATTATCTTATTGGACAGGTCCCAGAATGTGTTGTGTACTTAGTAGAACCGATTGAATTATTATTGGAGTTTGTTATGGCTTGTCTAATATGATTTCAAGGTGGTTCTAACAGGATGAATTCATTATATTATTTAGAGGAAAGATATTTATAAGAATTCATTTATGATTGCTAGTGTGTGGTTCAGAGTTGATTGTGAAGTGTAGAGAAAAGTGTGCAAAGTGTTGAACCATTAGAGGAAGGTCTATGTGACCAAGTAAAGTGTTTATGCTATACATTGGAACTGATCCAGATAGAAGGTCTAAGCACAGTTCACCAAGATCTAGATATAGTGTGTATTTGTTATTCAGAAGGTTGTAGCCTTCACCCCTTTGAGCAGTGTGCTCTTGAATAGTGCATCCTCTCCCCTAATAGGGACTATTGTAAAAGACTCCTAATAGGGTCCAACCCTTGACTAGGTCTACTATACTAAATATATTGTAAAGCAACTCCTAATAGGGTTAAGGATCTTCTAACAAGGATATTAGTGGGTGTCAATTCCCACCGGGATTTTTACCTATTTGGGTTTCCCCATAACCAAAATATTGGTGTTGTGTTCAACTGTTCTTTCATTTTATTTATGTTTTATGTTAAAGAATACTTAATTAGATAAAGAATTAAAAATTTTAGATAATAGATTCACCCCCCCTCTTAGTTATCTCTTGGGACTATTCCTAACAATTGGTATCAGAGCCAAGTGCCTCAGAGAGAAAGTTTAATAGCTTGAGGTTGATCAGATGGCATTCTTCAGAAAAGAAAGTCCTAAGTTTGATGGAGAAAATTATCTTGATTGGAAGAACAAGATGGTGACTCATTTGCAATGCATTCTTTTTGAAGTTTTTGATGTAACTATCAAAGTAGTCAAGATCCCTACCTTAGAAGACCTTGCAAAGGATGATACTACTAATAAGCAATAGGAATTATTCCATCAGAATGCAATAGCCAAAGAAGCCCTTATCAACACCCTATCTGATAGTGAGTTTTCAAAAATAAAGAAATTAGATACAACCCACAAAATATGGAAGTACCAAGAAAACATATTTGAAGGAGATAAACAAGAAAAGGATGCACACATAAAGACATGGAAGAAAAGATACAATGCATTAGAAATGCTTCCTAAAGATAACATCAAAGATTATAATCAAAGGATCAATGAAGCAGTTGTTGGAATCAGGAATAATGGTGGAGAGATCTTAGAGGAAGACATCATGGACAAATTGATGACTACTCTCACTCTAGAATATGAAAACAAGATTAAAATCCTTGATGATACCATGCAACTTACATTAAATTTCAAGAGAGAGACCTTGATCAGCAAAATATTAGCTTTTGAGATTTCAAGATTGAAGACATAACGTAAAAGTGATACAGCCTTCAAAGCAACAGTTCATGGTAAGAAATCTGCAAACACTTCTAATAATTTTGATGATGATGATGATGATGAAGAGAAAACACTAGATAATTTCATTGCTATGATTTACAAAAGAGAAAAGAAAGGAAAAGGAAAATATGAAGGTCAATTGTCATTTAAATGCTTTTCATGTAATAAGATTGGTCACTTTGCATCTAAATATCCCTTAAGAGCTAGAAAGTTCAAAAATAACTACAAGCCTAAATACTCTAAGGAATGTTACTATGCTAGAGATGGAGTTTCAGATGATGATTCAGCTAAAGAATAAATTGGATTTATTTCTATCATAGATAAAATGAACAAAAAAATAGATCATGGAGATGAGAAAGAAAAACAAGAGCTTGCATTGATTTCACAAGATGATATAAGGAGAGACTGGATTATAGACAGTGGTTTTTCACATCACATGATAGGTGATAAAGGTAGATTTGTTCATCTGGACAAATACAATGGTGGAATGGTTAGATTTGGAGATAACACTCCTAAAGCCATCCTTGGTAGAGGAGCCATCACCTTGGATGGAAAGAATAGTACTGATGATGTTCTTTATGTTGATGGCTTGAAACATAACCTACTAAGTGTTGGGAAGTTACTTGACAAAGGTTATAGATTGGAATTCAATGGAAACAAGTACATCATTAACAACAAAGAAGGAGAAATAATTGCATAAGGATCAAAGACTAAAGGTAATGTTTTTCAACTTAATCCAAAAGTAAGTTATTTTTTTGCTAAAGTAGATGATAGTTGGTTGTGGCACAAAACACTATGTCATATCAATTTTGATAACATAGTAAAGATAAGCAATGTAAAGGTAGTAAGAGATCTACCTAGTATAGCAAAGCCAGTTGATACTATATGCAGGGAATGTGTGATGGGAAAGCATGTGAGAAACTCATTCAAGAGCAAGCTCAATTCAGAAAAGAACAAGTTGGATCTGATTCATATAGACCTATGTGGACCAACTCAAACAAGATCATACTATGGTGAAAGGTATTTCATTTTGTTTTTTGATGATTACACTAGAATGATGTGGGTTGTGTTCTTGAAAGACAAGTCAGAAGCATTTGAGAAGTTCAAAATATTCAAAGATAAGGTTGAGAATGAATCTGGACTAAAGATAAAATGTTTGATATTGGATAGAGGAGGAGAATTCACCTTTGATAGATTCTATGAGTACTGTAAAGAACATGGCATCAAGAGGCAGTTGAGTGCACCTAGAACCCCTCAACAGATGGAATTGTATAGAGAAGGAACAGGATCATCCTTGATACAGTGCGCACCATCATGATTGAAGGAAAAATTGCTCACACCTATTGTAGAGATGCGGTCAATACAACAGTCTACACCATCAATAGAATTCAATTGAGACCCAATGCTGACAAAACACCATATGAGCTATGGTTTGGTAAATTTCCCACAGTAAAATACCTTAAAATCTTTGGAAGCAAGTGCTACATCAAGAGGGATGAAGCAATAGGCAAGTTTGATGCAAGAAGTGATGATGGTATTTTCCTTGGTTACTCTACTAAAAGTAAAGCTTATAGATGTTTCAATTTAAGATTAAAAAAGATCATTGAAAGTGCTCATGTTAAGATTGATGAAAATTTTATGGTTCAAGAAAGATATCATGATTTCTCACCCATGATTGAAGAAGAACCCAGACCCTCCACTAGTGAGACAGTTATTGAAGAAATGTTTGATAGTATTGATGTGTTATTTAATGACCCTGAGACAAGTGAAGAAGAAACTCATAAGGCTAATGAATCAGCATCACCTAAAGTTCCAAATTTTACATCTAGAAACCATTCCTAGAAAGACATCATTGGAGATCAGAGTGACAAAGTCTTAACAAGATCACAAGCAAAGAACTTAGCTAGCAATGAGGTGGTATGCTTACTATCTCAGATTGAAACCTTAAGTGTTGAAGATGCATGTAATGATTATGATTGGCATGATGCTATGAAAGAAGAACTTGATTAGATTATTAAGAATGACACTTGGGAACTGGTCGCAAGACCTAGTGATAAGAATGTGATTGGAACAAAGTGGATATTCATAAACAAGATGAATGAAGATAGTACAGTGGTAAGAAATAAAGCAAGGATAGTATGTAAGAGATATGCACAAAGAGAAGGCATTGATTATTTAGACACATTTGCACTAGTGAGAAGATTAGAAGCTATTAAGTTGCTCCTAGCTTATGCAACATTCAAAAACTTCAAAGTTTGTTAGATGGATGTCAAGTCAGCATTCCTGAATGGTGAATTAAAAGAAGAAGTATATATTGAGTAGCCAAAAGGATTTACTCTATCAGACATACCTGATATAGTATGCAGATTGAAGAAAGCCCTCTATGGACTTAAGCAAGCCCCTAGAGCTTGGTATGAGAGACTTGATGGATATCTAACAAAGATTGGATTAAAAAAGGGAGCAGCAAATTGTAACCTATTCATAAGAGAGACATCTAAAGGACTAATACTTGTAGCTATATTTGTTGATGACATTATCTTTGGAGGTAATGACAAACTCAGTGCTGAATTTGCTAAAGAGATGGAGAGTGAATTTGAGATGAGTATGATTGGACCTATCAAATACTTTTTGTACAATAGACAAAGAAAGGAATTTTCATTAATCAGTCAAATTATGTGAAAGAGATATTGAAGAAATTTAATATGGATGATTTTAAGCCAGTAGGGACACCTATGATAACCAGATGCAAGCTTACAAAATAAGATGAATCACCAGCAGTAGATATAACATTTTACAAGTCTATGATTGGAAAACTTATTTATCTTACTCAGACCAGACCAGACATTTCCAATGTAGTTGGTATAGTTGGAAGATTTGTAGTAGAGCCTAAAAAAAGTCACCTCATGGTAGTAAAAAGGATATTTAGATATTTGCAAGGCACTATAGACTATGTTCTATGGTATCCTAATTTAGAAAATGTTGAGCTTCATTTGTACACTAATGCTGATTGGGCAGGATGTGTTGATGACAGAAAGAGTACATTAGGTGGAGTAGTGTTTCTTGGTGATAGACTTGTCACTTGGACAAGCAAGAAACAAAATTGTATTTCTCAGTCAACAGAAAAAGTAGAGTATGTTGTAGCAGCCTTGAATTATTCTATAATTGTTTGGATCAAGTAGATGATAAAGGACTTTGGAATTCAAATCTATTATCCTGTTATTATTCACTATGATAACACTAGCTAGCACTATCAACATGTCGAAGAACCCTGTGATGCATACAAAGACAAAGCACATTGAGATTAAGTATCACTTCCTATTAGAGAAAGTGGTAGAGGAAGAAGTCAAGGTGGACTATGTAAGTACTAAAGATCAGTTAGCAGACATTCACAAAGCCCTTGCCTAAGGATACTTTTGAGTATCTCAGGGAGAAGCTGGAAGTAATTCCCTTTCCTGATTCTGCTTAGAAAAAAGAAGGAAAAGAATCATTCCTTAGGGACTGATAGATGGTTGACTACTCTACTTCTGGAGTAGTACTGGTGCTTAAACTATTTGGCAGTGTTTTCCATTGATGTCAAAGGGGGATTAATATATAGTCATGAAAAATAAAAGTAAAAGAAGGAGTAGTATACTAAGGGGGAGTAGCATTCAGTTATGACAACAATTCATTTGAGAAAATGGAGAATGTTGAAGAATATTGCAGCAGATGGACGACTCATATTTGGGGGAGTTTTAAAGAGGAAATAGAGAATGTTATAAAATAATTATTCATTTGGATTGGTGGAGTTTTTCATTCCATATGTTTCCATCAATGCCAAAGGGGGAGATTGTTGGAGATTTACCAACAGGCCAGTACTGACTATATGTTTGTCATTGATGAAAACATATGGTAAGTAGCATGTGTGGAAGACTTATGAAGTTATCTTTTAGTATATGTTGCATGGACATGCTATCATCATGATATCATGGGTGCAGAGGTTAAGTATTAGTACAGACAGTTATATAGTAGCTTGTGTCAGCAGTGTTCCTGACAGAATAACAAGCAATATTTGTGTATGGTTGTTTGTACAATTATCATGGGGACTTGCACACTTGGATATATGATGTAGACATATTAGTGATGTTACATTCATGGATGCAGAGTCTGATGATTGGTAGAAGTGAAGTTATGCAGTTGCTATTCACCAGTAGCAGTTTTCTGTGTTTGTTTAGAAGAGTCGACATAGATTATATTGGTTTTGGAGTTGTGCCTATCTTTTCAATATGCGCCCTTGGATTTAAGATTGGAGAAGAGTTAGTGATTTTTAGTTAAGAGTGCATGAAGTAATTCAGCTTTAGGAGAAAGATACAGTTATTTTGGTAGAGCCGAAAGTGTCTAGCGTGCGTCTACAATTATCTTATTGGACAAGTCCTAGAATGTGTTGCGTGCTTAGTAGAGCTAACTAAATTATTATTGGAGTTTGTTATGGATTTTCTAATATGATTTCAAGTTGGTTCTAGTAGGCTAACTTGATTATATCATTCAGAGGAAAGATATTTATAGGCAGTCATTTATGATTGCTTGAGTGTGGTTCAGAGTTGATTATGAAGTGAAAAGTAGAGTGTGTGAAGTGTTGAGCCATCAGAAGAAGGTCTATGTGACCAAGTAAAGTGTTTGTGCTATACATTAGAACTGATCTAGATAGAAGGTCTAAGGGTAGTTCACCAAGATCTAGATATAGTGTGTATCTATTATTTAGAAGGTTGTAGCCTTCACCCCTTTGAGCAGTGTGCTCTCAGAGAGTGTGTCCTCTCCCCTAACAAGGACTATTGTAAAAGACTCCTAATAGGGTTTGACCCTTGACCAAATCTACTCTACTAAATATATTGTAAAGAAACTCCTAACAAGGTTAAGGATCTTCTAAGAAGGATCATAATACACTAGTGCATAATATTAGTGGGTATCAATTCCCACCAGGGTTTTTACCTATTTGGTTTTCCCCGTAACCAAAATATTGGTGTTGTGTTCAAGTGTTCTTTCATTGTGTTTATGATTTATGTTTAAGTATACTTAATTGGATAAAGAATTGAAACTTGTAGATAATTGATTCAACCCCCACCCCCCCCCCCCCCCCCTCAGTTATCTCTTGGGACTATTCCTAACAAGTTCTTCAACTTCACTAACTTTTCATAACTTTTCACTTCCTCTTTTTCCTTAACTCACCCAACTTATATCATACTCTTAATTGTGTACTAGAAAAAGTACCTTCATAGGGTTACTATCATCAATAAGTCAAAATAACAACTAAATTACCACAAATAAAAATCTAATTAAGCAAAGAATTGACAATTAAGCACTCTATGGATCTCTATTTAGGGATGCAAATGCAAAGCTCTTAGCAATCTTCCATTAGTGACAGTCCTAAAATGAGAATGAATGATAAATAATGCTATAAGTTTAATTCCAAATGAAAATACAACTAATTAGCTCTAAATTTTCCTTTCCAACTCTAATTTGCAAGAGGTTTGATGCTATTCTCAGATTTTGTGGATGAGTAATGCATGAACTATGCCTTTCTTTTATAGATTTTGGCAAGGTTAGGGGGTGTAGTTGATTTGATCATGATTAAGTTTGAGTTAATTCCATGGTTCCACCTTTGGAGACCATTTAAATATTTTTTCCTCAAAGCTTGGGACAAGAGGAAAAAATGAGTGGACAAGATGCATCCTCCAAGTGAGTGATTGAGATTTGATTTAGGCTTAATCCATGTGAGCTTGGTCCTCAATTCCTATTGATTGATTTATTTTCCTCCCATCTTGTGGTTGAGAGAAAATAGGAATTAAATAATTGAATTTATTTAATTTGTTTAGCCATGTGTAACCCTTAAATGGGTTGATTTGATTTAATTTGAACTATACAATTAATTAGATTAATTGTACAATTTATTGATTAATCATGATTCATTAGGTTTAAATTGATTTATTTGGCTTTTAAATTTAATTAATTTTTTATTAAGGTTCAATTGCAATTTATCTTTAATTTTGACTTGATTTGATTTAATTGCATTTAATTGTATTGATTTTTGCCTTGATTTGTCACTTAATTGATCTTGTCCAATTTTAGGTGATTACAAATGCCCCTCTTTGAGTTGATATGCAGAGCATGTTGATTCAAATAATGTCATGATTCATCGATGTAAAGTCTCGATTTCATCAATGGTCAATTTCATTGTTCAATATAAGATGCAAATTTTGATGAATTTTAATTGAAGTTGATATCTTGATGGTCGATTTGATGGTGAATTTATTGATATGATATTTGATTTGATCTAATTCACTGTTTAATGCCCCTTTTGATTGATAAGAGAAAAAATTTCTGATAAAATATTACGCTTTGATTTGATGGTCGTGCCCCTAATTTGATGATATTGATGCCTCTCTTGATTATTTGAGTATATGCCCCCTCAGAAATGAAATGAAATTTGATCGTTGTTTGTAAAAGTTGATGGTTTAGGTCATTTTACGTTAATTAGGTCAATTTATAAATGAATTTTGATTTTATTTCTGATAATGATTTTGTGTTCATGTGATGACAAATGCCCCTGATTTGGCAAATTTGGTGAAAATTTTGGGTCCCTGGGCATTTTCTGGTCAAAGATGCCCTTTTTAGGTCAAAAGGCCTATATATAGGGGTAAAAAGTTAATTTTACTATTCATTTTCACTTTTCCATTTGACTTTTTCTCTCTGAGTCCTTTGAGATGATTGTAATGGTTATCTCAATTCGAGAGAAAAAAATTGAACGTGGGCACCGATACCTATGACCACCGACTTATGGACCTCTGATAAGTGTGTGTGTGAAAATTGTACTTAGCTGCAGACACAACACTTCAGTAAAACATTAGAGGTTAGAAAAATTGAAATCTACAAGTAATTGAAACTAAGCTAACCAGATGATTTACTACCTTCTAGTAGGTGCGAGTATGTATTCTCATATTAGACCGAGATCAGTGACAATGCAACACCTAAAGGAAGGATTTAATGCTAAAAGATGAATGTAGAATGAATGCAGATTAATCTATATTTTTTTATTTTCTATGCAATTAGGATGAAAAATTGTATGAATCTAATTTAGAATTGAATGAAATGATATGCAGATTTATTCTAACAATGATATGGATTGATAAGACAAACTATGCAAAACTATGAAAAATTATGAATTGATCTCACAAAGTTGCCTGTCTCAAAAGCTTGATTCTTCATATGTAATTTCGCCAGAGTAATTGTGCAAATTTGAGAGATTATCTTTGTGAAGAGCCAAGCCTTGTTTTTAGATGAATCCAGGGTTTGAGGATGCATAAGAAAAACCATAAATCACTCTTGATAAACTCAGGTTAATTTTCAAGGTAACAAGAAATTAAGAATAAATAAACTCATAAAATCATGCGAAAGCAGTTTTTATCTCAAAATAGAGTTTAGTTCTCTTTTTCAACTCATCATTAGATGTTGAGTTTAGAAAGTTAACAAATTGAAATTGAAAATTGATTTAAAGCTATCTTCTTTTTTGATTGTGCATGATTTAATATGAATTAATTTAATAAATAAAGTGATTTATTTTCCACTTAACTAATTTTCAATTAATACAATTAATTTATGGGTTAATCAATTATTTAATCAAACTTTATTGTAATTAAATCATTAAATTTGACAACTTTTATTTTAAATCAATTAAATAAATATTCAATTGATTGTTTGTAGGAATTTTGATTTATTGTCAAAACAAAAATAATATTAATTTTTTATTTATGCAATTAAATCTAATTAAATAATTAAGTGGCAGAATTAAATTAATTAATTAAATATTCATCATATTCAATTAGTCAACTTTAGGATAAATAATGATTTTTATCACCAAATAATATTCAATTAAAGAGAATTATGATAAATTAGGAATATTCCCCGATGCAGAATTAAGATAAAATCAATTAGGTTTTGATAAATTGATGTACAAATGTGCCTTAGGTTAGGACTTTGATGTCAATTTTGTTCAATTTGATGATGTAGGAGGTTAATGAACCTATAGCCCCTTTTTGGGGTATTACATTTTGCCCCTCGTTGAATTACTGTGCGAAGCGTAGTGGTTCAAAGATTAGTCTATTTTTTATGTTTGAAACTCATTTGAAAGATGAATTGATTCCAAGATAGAAACTGATTGAAAGATTTGAAAAGTTGATTCAGGTCCTAGTTGACCAAGAATCGTGATGATAAAAACTATAGCAACAATGAATCGGTGATTACGAAAAAGTATCAAAATGCTTGAATCTAAACCTTATGATTACGAAGAAGTGAGTGACCTGACTCCAGACCTAAATGTCCAAAGGAATTGAAATGGTATCACATCCAAACCCTTCAGTTATGAAGAACCAAGGAAATAACACTAATGAACTAATGGTTATGAAAATCTGATACAGTTTACAAGATAGATTAGGATACCAGATTGATATGGATCTTGATGAATCTGATATGCCCCAAGTGATATGCTCCTAGCGATGAGGTCTTTTGATGAATCAGCAACTAGACGTGGTTGTTGTCTTGATTACCAAAAGAAAGATTTGATTTACAAATTTGATTGATATGTGATACCATGCCCCCTTCGGGATAAAACTCAAAATCTGACAAGAAAAGTCAGCGTTAAATGGTTTAGAAGTATGTTAATTGATTTGAGAAGTGGTTATGCACATTTAGGAATGCGTTCTACATTTTTTAGAGGTCTTGGAGACCAAGTTTGACTAGGTTTGACCATGAGTTGACCATGGATGACTAAGTTGAAATTTTGATAGTTTGATGTAAGATAATCAGTTAAGTTGATTTCTAGATTTCTGTGATGATCAGAAGGTCGAATATGCAAGCAGTCAACATCCTAGGTCCAAAAATTTTAAATCACAATTTTGACATAGTAAACAATCTCAAATTTTGATTTTGATCCCAAAAATGGGTTCAAAACATCAAAATTAGCCAGGGGTGCTTGCTTGGTGATCTGTTAAGAAGACATTCATGTGATACTCAGTACTTATGATATGTTTAGCATAGTTTTGGAGAATTATTAAGCATCAAGATGATATGGGCAATCGTGAGATAAATGTAATCATGCAAAGTGCAAAATGACATGCAAACCTAAGACCTAGGACCTAGTCACTAATCATGTGTCGGTCATTTTCATCATGGAATTTTTATTAGGTAATTGGATAAATCAAAACAACATCCACTAGTTAGGAAACTATGAATATATGAATATTGATTTTTATGCTCAAAAGTCAATACAACGCCCACTGGCTAGACAACCATGGACATATGAATATTGATTTTGTTTTTGGAATGTCGGATTAGATATAAGCACCAAGGCATAAATGCCAGGATGACCTAAATATCATGTCCATTTTGATATAGCAATTTGTATAAGCATCAAAACATAGACGTCGTGATGACCTTAATATCATGTCCATTTTGATATAGCAATTTGTATAAGCATCAAAACATAAACATCATTATAATCATAATATGCCTTGCAGAACAAACACACCAAATAGTTTGTCAAATTCATTCTTGTCTCCAATGTGAATTACCCGCAATGACCCTTTATCGTTCACATCCTTGGATAATAACCATTCATAGTAGGATTGAGAAATCATTCAAAAATATGTAAGATAGATCAAAATTTCTTGAATTTTCTAGGTATCAATGGTCGAGGTACTCGTGGCCATCCAACACAAAATGGAGGCTCTTATAGATGGACACCATTTCAATCCAAAATTTCCAAAGTTGTTAGATTTTCACTCAAAGCAGAAAACAAAAAAAAGATTATGCCCCCAGTCATCACTCTCTAAATCTTATAAAGGACATCATCAAAGAGCTCAAAGGGACACAATATGAAAAAATCTCAATGCAAATTAGTAAGCATACAAGGAGATAAAAGCATGTGAAGCATAGATTGTGTTTAGTTTGTGGTGACGTTTGATTGCATTGGTGTAGATGCAAAATCCTTTCTGGAGAGGAGATTGATTGACTGACTCAGATGTAGCTTCAAAGGACCCTCACTAGATATGACACATCTGAGATACTAGGGACTATAGGATATGACTTTGATTGCCCCCAAGTTTGAAACATTGATAGAATACAGACGTTTGAGCCGATTGGTGCACAAACCAACTTTATTGAAAATAAGAATGCAGGAACAAACCAAGAGATATGTACAAACTAAAGCAAGACTAAAATTTGTGAGAGACCAAGATTGCGCTAATAGATGGAGCATTTTGGAACAAGTGGTGCCCGTTTGCCGGGTTTTCACCATCTTGGCAGAGATTCTATTTTTGCTACCAAGGTGCCTGTTTCCAAGTTTTCACCAAGGCACTTTTTCTTTTTCTCATTTTTTTGTATTTTTCATTTTTTTCAATTTTTTTGTACTTTTGATATTTTTTTGTGATACATCAAGGTGCCTATTGCTAGGTTTTCACTAGGATGTTCATTTTTTCAGGACTTTTTCTGATTATTATAATTTTCTCAAGATATTTTTGAATACTGAATGCCTTAGGCATAGAATTTCTTTAGATGTAGAACATTGATTGGTTCTTGGAGTTGTTCTCCTTCAGTCATTGAGAGTTGATAGGCTCTAGAGCCAAAATTATTAGTGATTACAAAGGGACCAAGCTAGGTGGGTTCAAACTTCCCCTTGCATTCTCTATGTGATTGATTATTAGGATTCTCTCTCAAGACTAGATCGCCAAACTAAAATTCTTTGTGTCTGACTTTCTTGTTGTAGCCTCTAGACATTCTATTCTGATATACTCTCAAATGATCATACATAGCTTGTTTGTGCTCATCTAGTAGTTCAAGTTCTTGCAACCTAGACACTCTATAGTCATCATCAATTACTAGACCATGCATTTTGATTCTTAGTGATGGGATTTCAACCTTGATAGGCAGTACCACTTCAAACCCATAAACTAAAGCAAATGGTGTAGCCCCAGTAGGCATTCTGATACTTGTTATGTAGGCCTAGAGAGCTGGATTGATCATGAGATTCCAGTCTCTTCCTATTTTATTAACTATTTGATGCAATATTTTCAATAGATTCTTATTTGGAGCCTCTTCTTGTCCATTCCCTTGAGGATAATAGATTGATGACCAATGTTGTGTAATCTTGAATTTGGCACATAGATCATCTAAGTCTTTGTTCTTGAATTTTCCACTATTATTTGTGACTATAGAATGTGGAATACCATACTGACATATGATGTAGTTCAAGATGAACATTGAAATTTGTTTGCCGGTTGATTGAGTCAAAGGGACTACTTCTACCCATTTTGTAAAATAGTCTGTAGCTATAATAATATGGGTATGTCCATTAGAAGAATGAGGATGTATGGCTCCTATAAGATCAAATTCCCATTGGTGAAAAGGCCATTGTGTAGTAAAGGGAATTAGATCTCTCCCTGGTGCATGAATTAAGTTACCATGTACTTGGCACTTTTGACAGTTCTTAGCAAACTTGATAGCCTCTTTTTCCATTTCAGACCATAGTACCCAACCCTAATATGTTTTCGAGCTAGTGTTAAACCATTCAAATGTGAGCCACATATACCTTCATGGACTTCCTCTAATGCACATTGAGAATCTTCCCATTCTAAACATCTAAGAAATGTACCATCTAGACCTCGTTTGTACAGATTGTGACCAATGATGACATATCGAGATGCATTTTGGATAAGGTATCATTTCTCATGGCGCTTGAAGGTATTAGGAATAATTTGATCTTGGAGATAGGAGAAAAGGTTTTTGTATCGGGATGAATCATGACCAAAAATAGTGCAGATCATGTAGGTTTCAAGGGAATCATATGTAGGATAAGAGAGTGCTTCCACCTGGAACTCATAGCATAGCTCATGTTTAGGCTGTTGTAATAAAGTAGAGAGCATTTCCATAGCATCAGTAGCCCTGTTCTCCATTCTAGGATTTTTTTCAAAGGTGATAGATATGAAATATTTCTTTATATCATCTAGCATTCTCTTTTATGGGATTAGCTTTCCATCTTTCATTTGATACATGTCATTGACTTGGTGTATTACAAGTTGTGAGTCTCTGTGAATGTCTAGTTTTGTTACTCTCCACTCAATTGCTATCTTCATGCCATTAAGAAGGGCTTCATATTCAACAATATTGTTTGTGCAAGGAAACTTGATTCTGAATGCTTTAGGGATTGAGTATCCTTGAGGAGTGATGAACAATATGCCTTCTCCAGATCCATTTTGTGTATAGGAGCCATCAAAGAATAACTTCCATGCTCTAGAAGAAAGATTCATGATAGAGGAATTTGGGAATTCCATTTGCATTGGTGTATCATCAAAAAAAGGTGCATCAACCAGTTGATCTGTAATTACTTGGCCCTTGATAGCTTTTCTTTCAACATATTCGATGTCAAATTCACTTAATAGAATCACCCATTTAGCTAACCTACCTATGAGGGAAACTTTTCTTAGGAGGTACTTTAGTGGATCAATCTTAGCTACCAAATGTGTGGTATGAGCTAACATGTAGTGTCTCAGTTTATGTGATGCAAAGATCACATCTAGACAAGCTTTCTCGATCATTGAATAGTTTTTCTTATATGCTACCAATGTTCTAATAATATAGTATATAGCTCTTTCCTTCTTGTTCTCATCATGTTGTGCTAGTAATGCCCCTAGTGATGTATCTATGGTGGAGACATATAAGATCAATGGCTTCCCTTGTATAGGAGGCATCAAAATGGGAGGATTTGATAGATATTTCTTTATATGGTTAAAGTTCTTTTCACATTCCTCATTCCATGCAAAGGTCACACCTTTATGTAATGTCTTTGTGAAAGGTTGTGATATGTCTGCTAGCTGAGATATGAAGCATCTAATAGATTGTACTCTCCCTTGTAATGTTCTCATTTTACTAATATTCTTGGGAGGTTGCATCTCCATGATAGCTTTGACCTTAGCTAGATCAACTTTAATAACTTTCTTTGAAACAATGTAGCCTAAGAGCTTTCTAGAAGTGACACTAAAAGAACACTTCTTAGGGTTTAGCCTAAGACTAAACTTCTCCATTTGATCTAGTATTTTTCTCAAATAATTTAGATGTTTAGATCTTATGATAGATTTTGCCAAAGTATCATCAACATAATCCTCCATAGTTTGATGCATCACATCATGAAAGATAGATGTCATAGCTCATTGATATGTAGCACTAGCATTCTTAAGCCCAAATGGCATGAAATTTCAACAAAAGGTACCCCATGCACATGTGAAAGTAGTTTTCTCTTGATCTTCTAGAGCAATTTTTATTTGGTTGTATCTAGAAAAACCATCCATCAAAGAATACATCTCAAAGCTCACAGTCATGTCCACTATCATATCAATATTAGGTAATGGAAAATCATCCTTAGGGCATGCTTTGTTTACATCTCTAAAATATGTGCACACTCTTATTGATTTATCTGGTTTAGAAATAGGTAAAATATTAGAGATCCATTTAGCATAGTCAATAATATAGATGAATCTAGCTTTTAGTAGTTTCTCTAATTCAACTTTGACCAAGAGTGCAACATGTGGATGCATCTTTCTTAATTTTTTCTTAACAAGTTTGACCCTTGGAGTTATAGATAAATGGCGCATTATAAGATCAGGATCCAACCCTAGCATATCTAAATATTTCCATCCAAAGTTGATCTTCTTTTCTATTAAGAATGTGGTAAATTTTTTCTTTTCTTCTTCTAATAAGGATTGTGCTACATGGATCAACTATGGTTCTTTTGTTGTTCCCAAGTTGATGGATTGAGTGGGCTCAATTAGAACTGGAGATCTATCATGTAAATGACTCAGAAGGACATCAAAAATATTATCCTTAGCCACCTTAGAGAGGTTTTCACCTTCAGATACATCTTTTATTTTTACTTTTGTAGGTTCTGAGACTGCCACAAAGTGGTTTTCACCCTCAGAACTCCTTTTCTTTTTATTTTTATTTCTATTCTTTTGACTAAGATACTTGGTTTCTGACTCCATCATGCTAACACTTGATTCATTGATGGAAGTTGTCATAGGCTCAACTGCATTGAGGTAGTAGGCAAGGGCATAGTCATTTGGAAAGGTATAGATACTTTGGCTCGGATTCGTGGAGGTTTGGTCAAGAAGTTTGTGATGTTGGATAGTCAAAGCAGTGAAAGATTGGGAAATAGTGTTTACGGATATGGATCTGTCATCATTGGTCCTAACCTGACTCTCAAGTTTGAAGGTGATATTACAACTCAAAATTTTCAATTTTTGAATAGGCTCAATGTCATTGTGGGATTCCACTTCAACCATCAGTGGATCAGACTTGTTAAGTTCATTATTTCACTCTAGACCTACATTGGGTTTAGGTACATATTGGTGAACAACATCAATATGTTTTTCTATGATAAGCTCATCTTCCTCTCGAATGACTCCCCATTCATAGTCATTTGATTCCTCATCTATGCCTCTAGGAAATCTGAGAACGTGTGTAAAGTTAGGATAGATACCCCAAGAAGGGTTACCCTTAGATTTTGATTTGAATTCATACTCATGGGAATCTATTTCAGAATAACTACCACCTTCTTCTTTGTCTATTTGATTTCCTTCGAGATCAATTGGTTCTTGTGGTGCAATTATATTTTGTTCTATAGTAGGTTCTTGTGTTTCTACTATATTGATTCTTTTTATTGGATCATCTTCAGCTTCAAGAAGGTCTTTTATATCTTTAGGAAAATGCTCATAAGGAATGAACTCATCAGTGGTGTCTGAATCATCACTATTAGATTGTTCAGTTGTTTCTTCCTTTAGTTTATTTTCTGTGGATGGCTCAATCTGTTCTAAGACATGTGGGGAGTTCTTGCTAAGATAGAAAGGCTTCTTCTTATATCCTAGATGTGTTGTATTCTTGTCGGTTTGACCATGGTGGTCAAGAGGTGATAGAAGACCCTTACCTTGTAGTCCTAGAGGTCCTTTTCTAGTATATCCCATTTTTGTGATCAATTTGTCCCCTGGTCCGTATGACTTCTGAGGAATTTTTCTTGAAGTGGAGTCACATTTTTGGACTGATTGGGATTGAGGCTCATCCTTCTATAACCATCCAAGCATGACTTCTTCTTCCTCAAACTCTTGTTTAGATACTTGTTCTGTGAGAAAGCTTCCATTGAATATGACTTGGGATTCTTTAGCTATAGGTTTCACTTTGTTAGAAGGTTGTCCCTAAGATTTAGGGGACAACGGGAGAGATGTGAGACATAAAATAGGTTCCATTGTGTATTCTCCCATACCATTGTCTTTTATTTTAACTTCTTTAGCAATGTCTTCCATCTTGGATGTTGAAGCAATGTCTATCTGCTTAGTGGAAGATTCTCTGTTATTAGGAACAATTTTATCAACACTTTCTTTCAATGCATTGTAAGTTGTGTATAGGTCCACTACAATCGTCACCTCTACTCCTTCATAAGGAAATTTCACACATTGATGGTATGTGGAAGGAATAGCTCTCATTTCATGTATCCAAGGTCTTCGTAGAAGGATGTTGTAAGCCAAAGGTAGATCAAGAACTTTTCATATGGTGTCTTTGATAATGGGTCTTGTTCTGATAGGTAAGACAATAGTTCCCTTGGAAGATCTTTCTTGCTCATCATATGCTTTGATAGTTATCTTCTTCTTAGGATAAATGGTAACTTCAGAGAATCCCAATTGTGTGATCAAGTTGTAAGAACAAATGTTGAGACCAGCGCCTCCATTTATCAACATGTGTTTGACATGATGGTTTTGGATCAAGATTTCAATGTGCAAGGGTTGGTTATGCAGATGACTCAAGGAATTATCATCTTCCTCTAAAAAGGAGATATACTATGGAGATATGAGATGAACAACCATAGTCTGGAATCTATCTAAATCAAGGTTGTCAGGAACATTGGATCCAAGTAGAGCTTTGTCTAGAATGGCTTTATAAGCTAGAGATATCCGAAGCAACTCAAACATGGAGATTTTTTCATTTGTATGCTGTAGTTGTTGTACAATACTATATGATGTTGGCCTCATGTCTTTAGGATTTGATTTAAAGGCAGCCTTCTGTTTAGAAGCAAATGAAAGATTAAAGGGAACCTTAGCGACATTTGATGAATCTGAATTTTGTCCTTGTAGATGCACCTGAGCTTGTGATTGAGTAACTACATTCGCTGATTGATTATCCCTATCCTTTCTTACAATTGTGATGACATTGCAATGCTTAGATAGGCATGGTTCAACCATATTTATGATAGCATTGTTTCCAGAGTAAGCATAATTGACCTTAGCACCCACATTAGGCTGAGAAGATGAATCTCCTTGATCATGTTTCAGAAATGGTTCTGTGAATGTTGTATGATCATTATTGCTTTTATGATTGTCAATTATGATTTCTCCATTATCAATTTTATCTTGGATGATGTGTTTCAAGCGTATGCAGTTATTAGTTTTATGACCCTTATTGTGATGGAAGTCACATAAATCATTCTCTCTCCACCATTTTGGTTTAGGTTCAAGATCAAATACCTTTATCTTAGGCAAGGTGAAGATGTTGTTGGCCAACAAAGTTTTCATGGTGGATTCCAAGGACTCTCCAAGAGGAGTAAACTTGCATTTAGGATCTATAGCCCAAGGTTTATAGTTAGATGACTTCCTGTTTGACTCCATTTATTTTTCCTCTAAGGCTTTGATAGCTTGAGTGCCAACAGTGAGATTGAAAGTGGGTACCTTAGATGGGGCATAGATAGTATCAACAATGCCATCTATGATGACACCCTTATTCTTGTTCCATTTTTTGCCTTTGTCTTTAGAATTAGATCTAGATTTATACTTGTCCTTTTGAAGTGATATGTCCCCTTTTTGCACAAGTACTTTCTCAATTTTGATTGCATTTTCTACCATTTTATCAAAGGATGTATGATTTTGCATTTGCAAATGGTAGTTGAGTTTTGGAACAATATTTTTGATGAAAATTTCCAGCTTCTCAATTTCTAGAATGGGTCTAGCATATAGAGAAAACTTCTTCCTCCATCATTTGAGATAAGTTAGGAATGGTTCTCCTGAGTTCTATTTCAGATTGTAGATGTCAATCATAGTGACCAGATTTTGGATGTTGTAGGAGTATTGTTGATAGAACAATTTGATTAACTCCTTGAAAGTTTTGATAGTAGGGGGCATTTTTGAGAACCAATGAATAGCTGATCCTCCCAGAGATTGAGGGAAAATATGCATTAGGTAGGTTGGTTCATGCGTGAACTCCATAGATTGAGTACAAAATTCTTTGGCATGATCTTGAGGATCAGAGTTTCCATCATACTCATCATATTTAGGTATTTCCACTTGCTTAGGGAATAGCAACATGTACAAGTCTTTATCAAATGTAAAAGGGCATAGAGCTTCCATGTAGAATTCCTTAGGTTCCTTTTCTTTTTCAAGTTTTTTAAGTTTGACTTGCATGGAATGCATCTATTTCTTCATAGTGGTGATTGGAGTTTCTTCCTCATGCATAATGA
Organism: Chamaecyparis obtusa; assembly: GCA_027943335.1. NCBI lineage: Eukaryota > Viridiplantae > Streptophyta > Pinopsida > Cupressales > Cupressaceae > Chamaecyparis > Chamaecyparis obtusa. Next base: position 149,285 of record BSBK01011190.1, read on the forward strand.
TATCTTCAACATTAAAGTTGGGAGGAATTTTAGCCCCTTGACGAGCTAACTCTAGGAAGAATGTTTCTTTGTCTTCCTTCAAGAAATGCCTCATCATTTTCTTGAAGTCATCATCATTTTGATATCGAGCAATTTTAAAAGGTGTGGGTTCTTGATCCACACCATGTTGTGATTGATATCCTTGGGAACCATGGTTTTTCCCTCCTTGAGACATGCTAGGAGTTTTAGGACTCCCTCGGATAGATTGATGTGGAGTTTGTTGATCACCTCCATGGGTTGATGGAGGGGGGGATATGTAACCAATTTTTAATCGAAGATTACCGAGACTCTCATCTTCATAAAGACCTAAATTGTAGAGTTTCTCAAAGGTTGGACCCACATGAGTAGACATAGGTAAGGTATTGGGTGCTTCTCTGGATTTCTTGTGTGAGGAAGCTCTAGTTTCCACCATTAACCTTGGATGAAGCAAAAGAGAAAGATGAAGACACTAAAGAATGACTTGATTCAAGAAGATTGAATGATGCAACCTTGTCAAGATTGGATTGATTCAAGATTATATTAGATGTAAATGAAGGATGATGTGCCCTAGTAGTATGGGTAGACACCCAAAAGATGGCAGATAGGAGCTCACAACACTTGGCCATTTTGTATGAAGACTGAATTTGAAGATAATTTTGACAAGGTTTTGACACAAGATGAAAAGACTCAAATTGATAAATCAGAAGGCTAAATCAGATTCAAGAGACCACTTTAGGAAAATAGATTCGATTCTTTCTATTTTTTGCTATGTTCTTGACACAGTGAATATTTTGATAGAATATGGAAGTAGGCTATAAAAATTGGACTTCTGACAAATTCTGGAGGGTTTCTGACAACTTTGACTTTAGCTTTCATATGAGTTTTGAGATTTCAAGATGAATTTTGACACTGGAAAGGATTTTTTCTTCACATTTGCAATTTTTTAGTTTTTAGTTTTAGATTGTTTGTAAAAATATCCTCTATTCAAGTTTGCAGATCTGTGTAATAGTTTAGGATTGTTCATTTCCAAAGAACCAAATAGATAGCAAACATGTAAAACAACAAGCAAACAGAAGCAAGCAATCATCTCAAAATAATGAACAAGGGAAAAAGAAGCCTTGTGCATGAGCAAGCAATAGTGACTTATTGTGCTAATCCCTAGGAATGCTAATTGTGTATGTTCTCAAAAGTTTTTCAATAACGCACATAGTCCTAGAAAATGAAAAATTTGGCTTCACTAGGGTTTTAAGTAATGGTTTGACTCTTGTTGTTTGACTTTCAGTCACCCTTTTTTTTGGCAATGTTGGAGTCATGTGGTCTTGTCAAGTTTGGTGTCTAGGTCTAACTTTTCTAAGATAGGCTATTCTTGCTAGGGTTCCTTGCCTTGTTGCTTCAAGCCGGGTGGGTTGCCTTGAAAACCTTGTCATCATGGGTAAGTGATAGATAACTACCTATCAAGAATAACATGATTTGATTGGTAATTTTTCTCAGGAGAAATGATGATTCCAAGTCATGATCTTCAGGCACTTGCAAGGAATCAGAAGAAGGTTGATTCAATTTTCAGAAGTAAAGTTTGGACAGACATGAACTTAGATTCAGTTTTTGAAAGCCTCATAATGCAAAATAATTAAGGTTGCATTATGATCAAAATGAAGATGTGGCATCTTGAATATGGGGAATGTTATAGTTCGGTACATTACACATAAGCAATGTTGGTAGGAAAATCAAGATTTTAGCACATTACTGGATTTGAAGACCTTGCAATAACAAGAAGCCCAATCATTGTATTATGTTCTACATTGTGCATCAAATAGCTATCACATATATTACATTTCTGGCTCTTGAACATGTGTCAAACCAAACTAAGTACCAAATTACTTATATCGATCAGAGATAGCAATGAATCGGGTACTAAAAATATAATGGGACCGAAGAAGAGTGTTGTGTATTCATGAATGATAGAGCGGTCACATGATCACATGAGGTTAAAAAAAACCATGAGATCATGTGACAATGGAAGCCCGTGCAGATAAGGAAAGTCAACAGAAAGATAGGAAGGGTTAAATAAAAAATATGTTGGATCCTCGCGAGCCAATCATAGGGCGGTCACATGATCACATGGATTAAAATATTACCATGAGATCATGTGACAGCGTAAGTCATCATGCTTGGTGGGATGAAGACACATGTACCAGTGGGTTCGCAAGCTTTTATTGTGCAGCATAGATCAACGATCACTGCTTCCCCATGATGATGTCACTCTTTCTTAGCAGGAAAGCAAGATTAAGACATGAGTACTCCTTAGTGGATACGGGCTCAGTTCCTTTTTCTATCTTCATTTAGAATCTATGGCTGTCATTATTTCACATAAAAAAGTTACACGATGTTTATTCCATGCGAAATAACGATAAGGTGCCACTTGTCTCAACAATGCAGTCCACGAGCGCCAATGGTAGAGCAGTCGCATGATCACAAAGAATAAAAAAATGCTATGCGATCATGAGACCATGAAGCCCGAGTAGGATAGAGAAGATTAGCGTGCAAGGCTGGGATCCATGATGTGCCAATGATAAAGTGGCCGCATGATCGCATGGATTAAAATATTGCCATGCGATCATGTGACAATGAAGTCTATTGGGACCCGTGTGCACCAACATTGTAGATACAACAAACCAGGCAAGTGAAGGTTTAACATTTAATGTTATATTGTGTGGAAAAATAGAGTGGTTGCATGATCACATGGATTATTATAATACCATGTGATCATGCAAAAATGAAGTGTGGTCGGTCCAAAAAGTTGCCTGTGGTTATTATATCTTTCAAGGTACTAATCAGTGGTACCTGTATGTTGTCAAATATTCTTTGAGGGAAAGCTGGATCATGACATGTGTCTTAGTGGGTCTGAAAGATCTTTATAATAAGAAGCTATGGTTATTGAGAGCCAAGGGTTATCATTCCTATTCAGTTTGATCATGAAATGAACCGAGCAGCATGTTTTATGAAACTTCAAATTGGCATAAAGAAGCAAAATCAAAAGAGACTAAGAACAGAGGGGATTATTGATATAGTGTTATGATCGACCTCTCGATAGAGATCATGGGTAGGAAATAATGAAGAGTATAATCCTAATGATGATTGTATGTTGTAGCTTACAGTCGAGAAGATGCAACATGGGTTGCCCCAGGTGGTGGTAGTGATAAAGCTATTATGTCAAATAAGATCATGCCAAATATTTCTAAGACATTTAAAGAAAGTTGAATGCAGTTGTAGATCAGATTGACTGTTGTTTGAAAGATAGCTTGACTCTGAGAAGCCCAATGGACTTTGGCTTGACAGGTGTTGTTTGAGGAAATGAAAGGTCTCAAATTGAAGTGTCATAAGTCTGTGATTGGCTTTTCAAATTCTTTCATCGAGGATGTTCCTATTTTGGGCTTTGTCTTTCTGTATTTTGGAAGTTGAATCATTTCCAATGGCTATAAGCATTGTATAAATATTTTAAAGGAAATCAATGTAAGGGTCAGCAAACTTGTAAGGGTAGCATAAGTGATTCCATTTACTTTGTTGGGTTTTCATGTTTGTTGAACCAGTAGTTTTCATTTGCATGTGAATAGACAGCACTGTTATATATGAAGTTGTAATTGCTTGCTGGATTCCATTTCATGTTTGTAATTGTAGTGAAAGTAATTCCATTTACCTTTCATGTATGATTCTTCTCCTATTCACCCTATTATTTAGATGCATCTGAATAGAAAGTACAATTGTATATGGAACTGTGATTCCTGCTTGGATTCCATTTCATGTTAGTAATTGCAGCATAAGTAATTCCATTTATTGTCCATGTATAATTCTACTTCTATTCTCCTTAGTAGGATATGCATTCTTAGAGTAGATAGATTTAGGTTAGAAGATAGACTTTATGATAATCTATGATCAACATTCCATTGGGGATTATAGGTTATCCGCTCTTATTCCTGCCTGAATTGTTTGTGCCTACAAACAATTTGGTTAAAACACATAAGAGACAATCTGGTGGTCAAGATAAAAACATATTCATTGCATATCACACACAATCAGGGAGCTATACCTGTCAATTCAGAGGGCAGTGATAGAAGACTTACACTGACCCATTTGTTGGTGGACATCCTTTTGTTCTCTCACCTTGGGTGTATAGAGAGTCAAAGATTGAAAATCTTAAGAGAGGACAAACTGTTAACCAACAACTCTACAACTTTTGTGATCTCAAGAGGGAGAACTCCAATCTAGGCACACTAGGGTTTTGGCACAGTCTGAGAATTTAATCAATCAGAAGCTTCTAGGGAGATCTAACAGCCCAACAAGAGACCACACCTGTATATATTTCCTCCATAAGGACATTTATATAGTGGCTATTGCTACCACAAAAAAATGGCTATTACCACTTTAGGTTCCATCCACGTGGTTGACCCAATAAAGGGAATGTCCACTATGGTTAAGCCTCTCTAAAGGTGACTCACAAAAGATACCACATGGGGACTAGATCGAATTCAATGATCTGGGTTTTTGATACTATCCAAAAATGAAGTAGAGCATAATCCCCTAGCCTCTTCACTTCACCAAAATAGAGCAGATAGATTAATCCAACACGCTAAGACTGAAATTATCTCACCAATATTTGTGATGTCAACAACTATGGTCTATCGATCTCTCTGGAGAGGGAACACATTGATCAAAAGCTAAGGACCAAACCAACTAGAACGTGAAATAATCACAGTAATCTCCCTACCTACAAGGGGATCCTTCGTCAAGAAGAGCTTCACATGTAAACAAGTGAATGAAGCCCACTCTCTCAAGATCATCCAAAAATAGTGTTCATATGACCTATTTACTATGTGTAACAGATATACAAAAAGTAAATCTATGTTCGTTTTATAGCCCAAAACTAAAGTGTGAATTATGAAAGTTGTAAAGGCACTCAAGCTTGACACAAGAGAGTTTGTTTTATGTCCCAAAATGAAGTGTTATTAGATGTAACATAATACCTGAGTTCCTTACAATGTGCTTAGTAGATTTTACCTGTTTTAGTAATTTTTGAGCATTTGTCTTTTATCTTTTGTACCCACGAGATGTACCTGCATCTGCACCTACAAACCACTGTTATGAAAAACTTACCTATTCTTGTACATGAAACCCACTGTTATAAAAAAAATTTAAAAAAACAAAAAAAAACACAACTTGTCAACCCCACATGGTATAAAATCAGGTTAGTCAAAGATAATATGTCATTTGATAATCGAAAAACCTGTTGTCATAAAAATCAAATTCTAACAAGTCTGCACTAAATCATGTTAGAAATAGGGAATACTGAGAGGGGGGGGGGGTGAATTAGTATTCTACAAACTTTATCTTTTTCCCAATTATGGATATAATAGATTATCTTTATACATGCATAACATAAGAAGCTAAACAACATGCATAGCAATAAAACTAAAGAACTCATAACACATTATTTGTTCTCGAGGAAACCCTGGCCAAGGGAAAACCCCAGTGGGGATGGTACCCACAAAGATCCACTAATAAAAATTATATTGTTAAGGATGTTGACCCTGTTAGGAGTCTATTACAAGCATATAGTGTATCAGTCCTGATTAAGGGACTATAGGCCTTGTTAGAAGCCTCAACCCTGTTAGGAGTTGGCAGTACAAAATGTGATTACCAGATGAGCCCACTGCCCAAATAAGTAATTTACAATATACACTAATTACAAAAATAGGTTAAGGTACATAACCTTATATTTCTTGCATCAATGTCTCTTTGCTACTCTTTTACTATTGCTATTACATATGCATCATATATTTCACATCATATCACTGCTTCATTGCATTTCATTACTTCATCATGATACATCTATCCTTACAATTACAATTAAATTTATACAGATAACTTTATCCAAGATTTAACATCTAGGATGTTGTCCCCTTATATTTTTAAGTCATTATTTTGATAAACAAAATAATCCCTTAACTCTTTACTAATTTTGTCTTCATATTTTGTCCTATCGGCTTGACACTGTCTTCGGTAAAACTATCATAACTTCTTCTGTACATGCCGTACTAAATTACACTCTGAGATGCATGTTCAATAGTCATCATAGAGTCTATGTGTAAGTGGGCAAGCACTAAAATTACTCCATTCAACATCACAAACAAAAACTATTTCCAGGTTCACAGGTAAAAATATTGTCTCACACTTAGACAAATTTGCAATGCACTCTATCATACTTTCTCTCTGACCTGTGCAATCTTCATGTAGATCATATGCTTCCATAATGACAACATCTATGTAATCAACTCAGCCAAATTGCCAACAATCTCCCCCTTTGTCATTGGTGGCAACATATGAGAAAATTGGCTAAGTGTACAACTTCAAAATCTCAAAATTGTGGCCATAGTATAAAATATATACTATCCTTATAACTCAAAAAAATATGATCTCTAATATAGTACTCCCCCTAAGAGTATCAATCCTTATCATATACTATCAATTTTCTGCTATATATCTCTCCCCCTTTGACAACAATGACAAAATAAAGGTAAGGAGGGTTACAAAACTGTATCACAAAAAGATTATACCTCGATTCATTATTGCAAAGCCGGTAGGCTTGCAAAAAAATCTAAAAAATCAATCTTCATAGCTTCAAACTCCTTCTCCCATGATTTCTTAATGGAATCTACCACATTGAGTAGTGCACTCAGTCCATAAGATGCTATTTCACATGCTTGCAGGTTTTCAAAGTTAAACTTTTGAAAAGATGTCTTAGCTAAAAGACATTCTTCCAACTGCTCTTTAATAATGCTTAACTTCATAGAAGTGTGCTCTCTCAAAAGAGTGAATCTTTTCATTTTTTTTGTCTCTCTCATCTTGCAAAACTTTGATTTCATCATATAGCTTCTGAATTTTCTTTTCAACATCACATATCTTCACATTGGGGCTAGAAAGAAGGTTAGTTTCATTCAGAATTTCTGCTTCCTTCATCTTCATCTTCTAATCTTCTTTTTCTGTCAAGGTCTTTGATTTTGTACACTATATGTACAAAGATTTACCTATTTCCAAATTCTTCCTCAAGTCCTTGATATAGATATCAAGATTGTTGATATCATTCCTGATATTCTAGCTGATTTTCAAAAGCATTCTGGCCTCATAGGCTGCTTGTGCTTTCACTTTTACAATATCAGATAAGTTCATGAATTCATTGTCAAAAGTGCTCATTACCTTCTTTGCTTTCTCCAGAGGATCTACTTTTACAATTTTTGTAGTTACAATGCTTTGTAACTTCTCAGTAAGTTCCTTTAGGCATCCTTCAAGACTTTTCACTTTCTTGTTCTTGCCAATGATTTTATTCAATGATGTGATCAATTCCAATTAATCATCATCATCTACTTCCTTTCCCAAATGCTCAATCATAGATCCAATCTTATTCTTCTTTCCAGTCTCAGGAGTAAGACTGATATATTCTTTAGTGGGATTAGGTACTTGTTTTTCTATTACTGGGGGTTCTACAACTATTGTCTCTGTTGTCTCTTCTCCTTTTGTGGTTTCCTATTCTTCAAAGGCTGAATTGTCAACAATGTTCTCCAAATTCTTGAATACATTATCATCAGTATCCAAGGTGATCTTTGTTCCTTCTAAATTCATGGTTTCATCTTTAATGTTAATGGCTAGTGAAGAGGGAATGTCCTCTTTTTCTATCACACCTTCTTGCTCTACTACAACTGATGGTTCTCCAACATTTTCTGTCATAGAATTAATTTCTTCATATCTGCCTCCCATAATTTGAATGGTTCTCCTTTTGGTTCTCAGATGGGTGCTTAAGGCTTTCATGATCTGATCAAAATGTGTTTCATCTCTTACTACACAAAGCTTCCTTACAAGCTTTTCTCTGATAGCTATGTCCTCCTCTATTGCTCTCTTTTTCCTATTCACAAGTTTATTATACAAATCATTAGGTATCTAGCCCTGAATTCTATCAAACTTCTTATTAGCCAAAATCATATGCTTTACTGTGACATTCTCTAGATTAAGTCTCTTTGCATAATCATAAAGATCATAGTACTTATTCATTCTTGTAAAGTCTCCATCCTCAATGATCTGCTCATTAAGCTTCTCAACTTTTGGTTTCCAAGCTTTCTTCTTAATAGTAGTGACATCATCTTTTCTTTCTACATTTTTTCTTGGAACTGGTTGCACTAAAGTTTTTTGTCTCTTTCCCGGTCCAGTAGCACTTTCCTTTACTCTTTTTCTATGTGTGGAGGAAGTCGATCTAGTGGATATCTTTTCTTCTTGATCCTTCTCAATTTATTCCACTTTCACCTTAACTTGTGATTCTTCCTTCTGTGCTGAAATTGATGATAAAGGTGGAATAGACAAAACATCTTTTTGTCCACTCTCTCTGATTGCTGATGTTGTTTGCTTTGCTACTAAAAATTCATGCTTTGTCATCCCTCTATCTTTTAGGATTTTCTTTATGGTACTCTCAACTCTCTTCTTAGACTATTTCTCTTCAATTAAGGTCTTTGTAGAGTTGAAGTTCTCAAAGGTTCCAAACCTGTTACACTGAGTGTCCAACTTACACTTAAGTAACCTGCTAACATACTCTTATGTCTCTACCTTAGATATCTCATAGCCAAAAGGGTCTATGAACTCTGTTCTAGGTTCTACTACTTCAATGTAGGTAAAGTCAATATCCACCATAAAACATATGTCATCTTTATACTTCTCCACAAGAGACTTTGGGATCCTTGATCTTCTAGACATAATATTCTGAAATGTCTTGATTACCAGTACTACACTCTCATTTACTTTGTCAATAACATGTCTTCTATACAATAGGTTAATCCTTTCCATTGTATTTTTTCCATCATTCCAGCCATTTCTAATGGTGTAAGGAAATCTCCTCAATAGATGAAAAAACATATAGGTGATTAAGGATGAGAACCTAAACTATGTACAATTACAATTACATTTATACAGATAACTTTATCCAAGATTTAAAATCTAGGATGTCATCCCTTTATATTGTTAAGTCATTATTTTGATAAACAAAATAATCTGTTAACTCTTTACTAATTCTATCTTCATATTCTATCTTGTCGGCTTGACACTGTCTTTGGTAAAACTGTCATAACTTCTTCTGTACATGCCATACTGACTTGTGCTCTGAGATGGGTGTTCAATAGTCATCATAGAGTTTATGTTGAAGTGTGCAAACACTGAACTTACTCCAATCAACATCGCAAACAAAAAATGTGTCTAGGTTCACTGGTAAAAATATTGTCTCACATTTAGACAAATTTGCAATATGCTCTATCATACTTTCTCTCTAACTTGTGTGATCTTCATGTGGATCATATGTTGCCATAATGACAAAATCTATGTAATCAACTCAGCCAAACTACCAAAAAATTGGTCATAACTTTTGCAAATCAAGACAAAATTAATTCAAACCAATGGAAAATGAAAGCTATCTCAAATACCTTTCCAAAAATATAAATTTCAGATCTGTATCATGTCATATGTGCATGTACCAATAAAAATATTAGTCAGATTTCATAAAATCAGGTTCTGACCAGTCTTCACTAAAATGATCATAACTTTTACAAATCAAGATGAAATTAATCCAAACCAATAGAAAATGAAACCTAACTAAAATACCTTTCCATAAATATAAATTTTGGATTTGTATCTAGTCATATGTGCATGTACCAATAAAAACATCAGTCAGATTTCATAAAATCAGGTTTTGACCAGTCTGTACTAAAATGATCATAACTTTTTCAAATCAAGACAAAATTAATTCAAACCAAGGGAAAATAAAAGCTAACTCAAATAACTTTCCAAAAATATAAATTTTGGATCTGTATCATGTCATATGTGCATGTATCAATAAAAAGACTAGTCAGATTTCTGGAAAAATAGCCTAGAAATTTATCACAAAACTCATAAAAATTAACCTTGTGGTCATGGGTTAGAGAAAAATTATAGAAATTTGATAGAATAGAATGGAAACCCATTTCAAGGCCCCACGGTGGGCGCCAAAAATGTGTGTGTGAAAATTTTACCTAGTTGTGGACACAACACTTCAGTATAACATTAGAGGTTAGCAAAATCAAAATCTACAAGTAATTGAAACTAACCTAACTAGGTGATTTACTGTCTTCTAGTAGGTGCAAGTATGTATTCTCAGATTAGACTGAGATCAGTGACAATGCAACACCTAAATGAATGATTTAATGCTAAAATATGAATGTAGAATAAATGCAGATTAATCTATATTTTTGTATTTTCTATGCAATTAGGATGAAAAATTGTATGAATCTAATCTAGAATTGAATGAAATGATATGCAGATTTAGTCTAACAATGATATGGATTGATATGACAAACTATGCAAAACTATGAAAAATTATGAATTGATCTCACAAAGTCGCTTGTCACAAAAGCTTGATTCTTCGTATGTAATTTCACCAGAGTAATTGTACAAATTTGAGAGATTATCTTTGTGAAGAGCTGAGCCTTGTTTTTATAGAAATCCAGGGTTTGAGGATCCATAAGAAAAACCATAAATCACTCTTGATAAACTCAGGTTGATTTTTGAGTTAACAAGAAATTAAGAATAAATAAACTCATAAAATCATGTAGAAGCAGTTTTAATCTCAAAATAGAGTTTAGTTCTCTTTTTCAACTCATCATCAGATGTTAAGTTTAGAAAGTTAACAAATTGAAATTGAAAATTGATTTAAAGTTAACTTCTTTTCTGATTGTGCATGATTTAATATGAATTAATTTAATAAATAAAGTGATTTATTTTCCACTTAACTGATTTTGAATTAAAACAATTGATTTATGGGTTAATCAATTATTTAATCAAACTTTATTCCAATTAAATCATTAAATTTGACAACTTTGATTTTAAATCAATTAAATAAATATTCAATTGATTGTTTGTAGGAATTTTGATTTATTGTCAAAATAAAAATAATATTAATTTTTTATTTATGCAATTAAATTAATTAATTAATTATTCATCATATTCAATTAATCAACTTTAGGATAAATAATGACATTTATCGCCAAATAATATTCAATTAAAGAGAATTATGATAAATTAGGAATATTCAAGGAATATTCCCCAATGCAAAATTAAGATAAAATCAATTAGGTTTTGATAAACTGATGTGCAGATGTGCCTTAGGTTAGGACTTTGATGTTGATTTTGTTTGATTTGATGATGTAGGAGGTTAATGAACCTATAGCCCATTTTTGGGGTATTACAGTAAGTACCCCATCAACTTTGTTAATTTACTGCATTTAATTTGAGAAAAAATTAATTTTTCATGTTAAAACCCTCTTTTTTTGTATTTTTTAATTTAAACAGCACTTTTAATCATTTCTGTAGCGCTTACATACTTCTTTTTTGTGCTTCTACAGTTTAAAATAGCGCTTATGTGATTTTAAATAGCACATTTACACGTAGAGATTAGGGCCTCTTTGGCTTTCAATTTGTCCTTTAGTGCATATAAAAATAGTTGCGGTTTTTATCTGTTAAATAGTGCATACATAGATTTTCTTTAGCGCATACAAGTTGTTTTAGCGCTTTCACAATTTTTAGCTGCACTTTCAATATTTTTAGTTGCACCTTTTCCTTTCAGCATTTTTAATCCTTAAAATAGTGCTTTTAACCTATTAGGAAAAAATGCAAATGACTTAGTTTTCTGAACCATTCAGTCTCATCAATCAGTTGATTGGCTTAGGTAATAAACCTGATTTGGTAGCAAGTCATAGGATGTCAACTTGAATCAATTTAGTTTGAATTTTTTATTGTCAATCTTGATTTAGATGATGGGTGATGATAAATTTTCCATCTTCTCTGAATAGAATCAAGAAAATTGATTGTGGTTTGATATTTTGTAAATGTTTGATTGACTTAGGATGATTCAAAAGATATTATTTTTGAAACTAATGTGATTGAACTTGATTTTTGTAGGGCATGCTTAAGTCACTGGCCACTTGAGGGATGTATCCTTGACCATTCAGTATGATAGATGATTTGAGTGGTCTGAATCGTCGACACATAGGCAGATATGGTTCGTCCTTCTTGCTTGTCCTACCTCGATTCTGAGTGAATCAAGGATTTGATTATAGCTATGGTAGAGAGGTGGCACCTTGACCATAACACTTTCCACTTGCCAATGGGAGAGATGACTATTACTTCCGAGGATGTCTATTGCATCCTCCTCATCCCTACACATGGAGAGTTGGTGTACTATGATCGGGTTTATGATGGTACAACTTGTCGATGGGTGTTCCAAGACCCAATGATTGGTGATGACCATATTTAGTGGGTGCAGTTCCCTTCATTCCCAGTTCTTCCAGCTATTTTGGGTGCTCTGATTGGTGGCTTCCTCATGCTTGATCACCAAGGGCATGGCTTCATAGTTGGTTGGGGTCATATTCTTGAGGACCTGATGGCTCAGCCTTGATGGTTTGATTGGGGTTCCTTTGTTTTGGCCCAGCTATACCATGAGTTGCATTTAGTTGTTTATCAGTGTTCTGCAACTCTATCTATTGGAGTCATTCTTCTGCAATTATGGACATGGGAGCATATCCTAGTTACTAGGTCGATTGTAGTTTGCCACTGTGATCTTGGGTGGCCATTTTCTTGAATGTACGAGGGCATGGTGGTGCAGCCCCATCTGGGCAAGTTAGATTACTGGCATCACATGATAGATGACATGGATTAGGTCATCTGGTGACCATACATTGGATCTAAGGTCTAGCCTAAGGATGCTTCAGAGATTCCTTTTATGTGCTGCCCACAATAGATGATAGGGTGGTCTCTGCACATTATTGATAGATTTTGTTTTCGGCAAGTGCTGCGATAGTAATGGCATACAAAGGGCATGCCATAGGGTGTAGCTATGTATGCCCATTTTCAAGCTGAGTGATCACTATGGGGGTCATAGGTCCATTATAGGATAGTGTGCCAAGAGATAAAGCAGCTTGGTCACCTGCCATGGGAGATAAGGGATCATGTGATTGATGCTAGCATGATCGATGAGTATGCAGATTGGTTCACTTGGAACCCTTTTCTGAGGTTCACTGATCCAACAGAGTAGATACCTAGGATCAAGGAGGAGTTAGATGATCATGATGGGGATGGAGATGGTGGTAGGAGTGGTAGGAGATGAGCTTGTTGGGGATGACCATGTCATCGGGTAGCTAGAGTAGGCAGAGTTTTGATTCCAGTTATTGCTGTTGCTCCCATTCCTCCTAGGGGTGGTCCTTCTTGGGGTTGAGGTGTGGATAGGGTTTTGCATTGGGTTGTTGTGGATCCTACTACCAGATAGGGCCATCATAGGGTTTGACATCATAGACAAGTGGATGCATAGGTAGCTGCTGATATTGATGCTCAAGCTACATGAATTTTGTTAGATTAGGCATAGGGTAGACTAGTACAGGCTCCTCTTCCAAATGCTCCTCCATAAGTTATCCCACAGGCTCTTGCTTCTTCTATGATGCCATCTTCTTCAATTCTTCCATCTTCTTCTTCATTCATTCCATCTTTATTTTTTCCATCTTCTTCCATGCCATCTTCTTCCATGCCTCCACCATAGACTCCTTCTGCTCAAGCTCCTAGTTTAGAGGCTCCAGCGGCTACATCAAATGTTTGAGCATTATAGTTAGATGTGTCTGATATTAGACAACAAGTTTGCCAACTTGGCAGTATAATGTAGGCTTTTATGGCTACTATGAGTCAGCATGGGCTATAGGCTAGTTTGAGTAGACCTCCTAATATTGATCTTGGTCATGATGGTCTTGATGGTGTTGGTGGCTCAGCTAGTTGATTGATGCTGATCTGACACATTCTTTTATTTATTGATGTACATATTCTCATTTTTTTTATATCGATACATTGGACTCTATTGTATCTTCTGATTAGTTGATGCACCTTTATATGTTTATGCATTGATACTTGTTGATACTTTGATGGACTTTGATTACCTGATGTTTTATGATGATATCGTAGACTTTGATGCTAAATTTGATTTATGATGATGATATCATAGAATTTGATTCTCAGTTTGATAGATTTACTTTATGTGATTTCATTATGTGTTGGACCTCATTTTTCAAGTGATTTACTATGATATGCAGATCTATACGATTCTATCTCCTATATGCTTTGTTTTATGGTTTTCACAATGCAGTTTTATGATATGGATACACATGTTCTATTTATGCTTAAATGGTTGTCTTATGTATGACATAGAAATAGGTGAATGGATGCAATATAAATTGAATGATGTAATTTATGATATTTGATGCTTTATGGATGCAAATGATACCTAAATGCATTGGATGATGATGTAATAATTTAATGAATAATGCGATGTAATAACATATATGGATATATTTATTTGGATAATATGGATATACGCAATGGATATGAATGTAAGGGATTTATGGTATGCAAATGTGATGTAAAAATGTTATGGACCTATATGATGTAATGAATGCATATGGATATTTAATGTTAAATGATTTACATGACCCTAAATGTTATATAGATGAATGATGTAAATGTAATGATATATAATGTAAGATGAGCTTGAATCATTTTAGATGAATGGATTTAAATGAATAATGCAATGTTGAATGTTTTTGAATGAACTAAATGATATGCAGCTAATGATGAATTTATGTCTATTTGAATGAAATGACTTAATGGATTGCAATGAACATTAATTAATGAATGCAATGGTAAATGCACTTACTAGATTAATATGAATGATTTTTCAAAGAATCCATACTCAATGAGATGGATTTTTAAAATGAATGCAACCTAATGCAATTAACTTTATCTAAGATGATATAAGCTAAATGTAATGAGCTTAGATTAAAATGAATGCAAACTAATGCAAAGAATCTAATTTTACTTTAGGGTGGAAAGTCCTAAATGAATGCAAGATAACATGGATCTAACAAATGTTCATGAACTAATGTAATGCACCCTTGTTTTTTGTTTTTTTTTGGATTTCCAACACATTCAATCACATATAGTTTTGATGTTCTTTTGCTTTTTTATTTGACTACACCCCCTTTCTATTTTCTTCTTGAAATTTTGTTTTTTAGGCTAAGAAAGGAAAATATGTTAAATGCATTTAATCTAAGATGTATGCAACTAACTGTCACTATTCAAAAATTTGGAGCTTATATTCATCATTGAGGAGTATTTGGATTCCTAAGCTAGTACAACCATCACTAGTTTTACCATGATGATATGAATACCTCTTTCACCTCTTACATTGCTTTCCCATCATTTGGTATGAATTTCACTAATTGAATTCAATCATGAGAGTACGAATACCAATTTTGTCAGATTCTATGTTGCAAGTGGATTTTGGTATTATGATATTGAACATCAAAATATCCAAGGTATCCTTTTGCGTAAACAAACAAAAATCTTAGTTTTGTTGTATGTATAAGTCCTCAATGATTCTTTGATGATCACATCCTTAGAAAAATAATACATGCTTTAAAACTTTGATCTTAAGATAGTCATTCAAAAATCAATAAAATATCATGCTTTCATCATAGCTTGTCTAGTTTAAAAACTTTCATCGATTCGCTAGAAAGACATGATTTCATCAATCAAGTCAACACTTTAAAAAAAATTTGCAATGTTTTTCAAATCCATATATCAAGTGTAGTTCCATCTATTTCATAATTTTAATCCCGATAAAGATAGGATCATGTAAGATCTTGGATCAAATTTTTCATTTGGTTCAAATTGGATTAGAGTTAGGATTTGATTGAGCATTTCACTTGCATTTTGATGAATTGATTCGATGACTGATTGAAGTTTTCTTTTGATGAATCTATCCTCCCTTAGAGTAGATTTCCCTCAGTTTGATATGATTTCATTGTTGGACTAAGGACAATTTTGAAAATTAGATGCCCAAAATATTTAGGTACTTGGAAATGCAACTGTGGGGTTTTATTATGCAATATATAGAAATGCTAGAAAATGCAATATTGACAAGGGGGATTGCTAGGTATGTGACTGACTTGGACTTTCAATGACACCTTTTTACTAGGTTTTCATTGATTGAATGTATCTTGCTTTCTTTTTCTATTTTTTAAGATTTTTCCTTTTTCTGGCTACCAAGGGGCCTATTTGCTAGGTTTTCAACAAGGCACTTTTTCTCTTTTTTCTCTTTTTTTTCAATTTTTTTCTCATATCATCAATGTGCATATTTTCTAGGTTTTCACCAAGACAACATCTTTTTGAAGATTGTTTCTGAATGTTTTTGGCTATCTTCATACTCAATTTTCCATTATTTTTTATCTTTTCTGCATTTCTGATTTGTTTTCTCTTTTCTATTTTCTAATGTTTTTGGTATTTTTTAGGATCTCTTTTGACTATATAAAATCATTAGAATGCTCTCCATCTGATTTTATGATACTCTTTTCTCTTTATCTATTTCATCTGCTTCATGTGTAGAGCCTTTTTAGATGAATGCTATTGATAGGTTCTTGTAATTCTTCTCCATCACAATCAGCTAATTTATAGGTGTCTGTCCCAAAAGATGAAGTGATCACAAAAGGTCCTAACCATTTTGCTTCCCATTTTCCTTTCTTTTCTCTTTCTTCTTGATTCTTGGGATTTTCTCGCAAAACTAAGTTACCTATTTGGAATGTTCTTGACTTGATATGCTTGTTATAGGTCCATGACATTATGTTCTGACATACTTTCAAGTGATCAAAGGCTTGTTGTTTTTTTTTATCTAGCAATTCTAGTTCATGAAACCTAGCAACTCTATAGTCTTCTTCACTTATCAAACCACATAGAGATGCTATTAAAGATGGAAGTTCTACCTCCAAAGGTAAAACTACTTCTATTCCAAACACTAGGGAAAATGGTGTAGCTCCTATTGGAATTTTGATACTTGTCATATAAGCTAACAAGGTTGGGTTTATTTTTACATACGAATCTCTACCTGAATTGTCCATCATTCTCTTCATTATTTTTAAGATGTTCTTATTCATTGTTTCTTCTTGTCCATTACCTTTGGGGTAATAGATTGAAGATGAGTGATGTATGATTTTAAACTTTGTGCATAGCTCTTTCAAATCCTTATTTTTGAAGTGTTTTGCATTTTTAGTTATGATGGCATGAGGTAAACCATATCTACATATCATGTGATTTAGAATAAACAAGGATATCTTGTTTCTTGTGGCAGTTGACAAGGGTATAGCTTCCACCCATTTGGTAAAGTACTATGTTGCGGTGATGATAAATTTATCACCATTTGAAGATGGTGGATAAATCATCCCTATTAATTATAAACCCCATTGATAAAATGACCAAGGTGTCATCATAGGATGAAGCTCTTGTGCTAGTACATGGATCAAGTTCCCATGATATTGACATTTTCAACAAGTTTTAGCAAAGTGAAAAACGTCTTTCTCCATGGTAGGCCAAAAATATCCTATCCTAAGAAGTTTCTTAGCTAGGGTTAAACCATTTGAACATGACCCAAAAATCCCCTCATGAATTTCTCGTAAGGCTATATCTAATTCCTCTTTCTCTAGACATCTTAGAAGCATTCTATCTAGATTTTTACAATACAATGTGTTGGATATTAAGGTATAACAAGAAGCTTGTCAGATACAACTTTTGTTTTGATTCCTAGTTTGGTGGACTGATGCAGGGGCATCCAAGGTTAAGGCAAGCCATTCTATGTCCTCGATGAAATTTCTTGGAGTGTTTGTGTTTTGACCGGTGTTACTCGGTTGCAGCCTTGACCAATGGTCTTAGTCATTGAAGGAAGCTTGGTCACTATGGGAACTTGGTAGTCTCTGGCACTCAATGAAATTGTTACTCAGTCATGCTTGCAGTGCTCGGTTGACACTGGTGCTCAGCAATGCCTGTCATGCTTGGTGATTTTACTATCACTCGATAGTTCTGTCTTACCGACTGGAGTTCTATGTGATTTGTTAAGCTGACTTGGTGAATTTATTTTTGGTAGCCATTTTTATGGGCTAACATGAAGAATTAAATGTTTCTATACATTTGTAAGCCAACTTGTATGGCATTTAATTATTTGTTTTGGGGAGTTAAGGGTTTCATCTTGCCAACTTGTGGCTGATGATTAGTATTTAAGGAGTGCTTGGGTAGATGTTTAGGGGAAAAAGTTTAGGAGAACTTGGTAGATCAAAGAGAGAAGAGAAGTTCATGACTTGAAGACTTAGTAAGTCAGATCTGAGGTTCTGAAAGATGAAGTTGGTGAAGTTGTGGAAAAGTTCTTGATGATCTTGTAGATTAGATTGTAATCTGATAGTGATTGTAGTAGAGCTAGGGGTTTGCATACTTGGGAACAAGGAGATTGCTTGGAGGCTTGCGAGATCAAGTTTAGATCTTCCTTAGGGTTTCCATAAGCTTCTGATTGTCTTTAGAGATAAACTAGCTAAGTTTGTATTGGATCTAGTTGTGGATCTTGTAGAATTGTTTTCTAATTATAATCGGCCCTAACCTAGAAGGCCTTGCAGCTAGCATGTTAATGAAAGTCAGTGTTAAAAAATTACTTGGTGTTGCATTGTTGAATAATCTGCTATGTAAATCTATTGGTTGCAAGGTTTGGAATGTCCTTCATTGGATCCACCATCCTTAACTGCATAAGGTGGTATCAGACCTAAGGTTGATCTTGTTGAAGTAGAAGGTTAACCTAGCAAGGCTGATCTTGTGAAGTTGATCTTGTTGGTGAAGAAGATTGTGCACAATCTAGATTACAGATCCAAAACACTGAACTTGTGAAATTGTGCTCTAGTTGTTTGCAAGATTACATTTTGAGATCTGACTTGTTTGAAACTTGGAAATTATCACAAGGTGGTCAATGAGGGTTTGTTGAAGAGGGTTTCTCTTATCTTTAAGAATGCCTCTGAGAAGATTGGACCCTAGAGAAATTTTAGATCTTTGTGATACTATTGAATCCCAGATCACAGAGAAGGTGAAATTAGATTTCAAATCTGAGATGGAATTGATGAAAAATGACATGGTCACTGAGATCATGAGAACTGTTGCTGGTATACCTCTAAATGTTGGTATTGAGGATGGCTATGAAGAAGCTATTGAAGAATTTTAAACTACTAGATCTAGTGGTGATGACCAGAGGAACAAATCTGGTGAAGACAAAACTACTCGGTTGCCTATATCTCCTGCTTGGTTTAGTAATTATCGAATGTAAGTTTCTACTTTCTCTGGTACTTTGAAGCCTAACAATCTAATTGATTGGATCGGTGAACTTGAAGATTTCTTTGAGCTGGAAGAAATTAAAGATCATCTTTGGGTGAGATTAGCACAAACAAAGTTGAAAGGACATGCTGCTCTTTGGTGGAAGGAACTACAAAGAGACCGAGAAGATGAAGGTGAAACAAAGATCAATTGATGGAGATTGATGGTGACTAAGTGGAAAGCTAAGTTCACTATAAGCTTGACTTGTTTAAGAAGTTGTAGAATTTGAAAAAGAAGGATTTGTCTGTTGAAGATTATACCAAGGATTTCTACAAACTTACTATTCGGTCTAGACACCAAATATTCAGGATGAGCTCGGTATGCTAAAGATTGATTCTATTGAAGATTCTTATCAGTATTCCCTAAAGGTAGAAGATAAGTTGAAGAGGAAACAACCTAGTAAGTCTTGAGGGAAGGAAAAGATTGATCACTCAGTGAAGGGTAAACATAATGATGCAGAAGATGAAAAAAACCTATGGAACTAAAGAAGACATGTAGAGTTATCTTTAAGGTTACTTTCTATAACTATAGAGAGGAAGGACACCTTTCTTTTGAGTGTACACAAAAGAAGGTTGACCAACAAACTACTGTGATGTACGAGAACATTTAGAATGAACCTAAATCAAAGAACTTGCTTCTTTGATGAACATTGAATTACCACCTAATTCAATGCTCTGATGCAAAGAACCTTGGAACCAAAGAACATTCAATGGATATAGGGGCATGCTGAATTGGATCCACCATCCTCTGATTTAGGGGCATCCGAGGTTTAGGTAGGGCATTCTGTGTCCTCAGTAAAATTGCATGGAGTGTTTATATTTTGGCTAGTTTTACTCAGTTGCAGCCTTGACCGACGGTCTCAGTCATTGAAGGAAGCTCGGTCATTGAAGGAACTCGGTAGTCTCTAGCACTAATACCATGGTGGCATGTTGTATAGATACCATTAACAAAGATAGTAATCCATGATAATAATATTTTTTGGATTTAAGATGTTCTTCTCACATAGGTGGTATCAGAGCATTCAAGGGGTAGCAACTTATTTTATGCCTTCAGAGCATATTGATAAACATCTTCAATAGAATCAATCTTCAGCATACCAAGCTCATCCTGAATATTGAATCTTAGACCATTCACATACCAAGCTACCTTTTCCTTACCAAGCTCTCAGTGTCATGACCGAATAGTAAGTTTTTAGAAATCGTTAGTATAATCTTCAATAGACAAATCCTTCTATTTCAGATTCTGCAACTTCTTAAACAAGTCAAGCTCATAGTCAGCCGGTATGAACTTAGCTTTCAGCTTAGTCACCATCAATCTCCACCGATTGATCTTTGTTTCACCTTCATCTTCTCGATCTCTCTATAGTTCCTTCCACCAAAGAGTAGCATGTCCTTCCAACTTTGTCTATCCTAATCTCACCTGAAGAGGATCTTCAATTTCTTCTAGCTTAAAGAAATATTCAAGTTCACCAATCCAATCAATTAGATTGTCAGGCTTCAAAGTACCAAAGAAAGTAGAAACTTCCATTTGGTAATTATTAAACCAAGCAACAGGTCTAGGCAACCGAGTAGTTCTATCTTCACTAGATCTATTCCTCCTGTCATCACCACTAGATCCAACAGTTTCAAATTCTTCAGCAACTTCTTCATAGCCATCCTTAGTACCAACATTCCTAGGTATGCCAACAACAGTTCTCATGAGCTCAGCAACCATATCATTCTTCATCAATTCCATCTCAGATCTAAAATTTGATTTCACATTTACATCTATTCTACAAGGCACTAATACCTTGGTGCTAATATAGATACCCTTAAAGATTGGAAGGCCTCATAGTCGAGCATGTTAATGCAAATTACTTGAAACATTTATGGTGTTGTTTGTTGTGTTGAGTATTCGACTGTGTAATTCTGTTGGCTACAAGGTTTGGCCTATCCTTCATTGGATCCACCATCCTTGACTACATTAGGTGATATCAATGCTCTAACTATACTAATTCAATGCTCTAATACAAAGACCATTGGATCCACCATCCTTGATTGCATTCAATTTTTCATAATGATGCAAGGGCATCCAAGGTTTAGGTAGGGCATTCTATGTCCTCGGTGAAACTGCATGGAGTGTTTGTATTTTGGCCGGTTTTACTTGGTTGCAGCCTTGACCGATGGTCTTAGTCATTGAAGGAAGCTTGGTCACAAAAGGAACTTGGTAGTCTCTGGCACTCAGTGAAATTGTTGCTCGGTCATGCCTATCATGATCAGTCGACACTGGTGCTCAGTGATGTCTAGCGTGCTTGGTAATTTTACTATCACTCGATAGTTCTGACTTACCAACTGGAGTTATATGTGATTTGTTGAGCTGACTTGGTGAATTAATTGTTGGTAGCCATTGTCTTGGGCTGACATGTAGAATTAAATTTTTGTATACATTTTTGAGCTGACTTGTATGGCCTTTAATTATTTGTTTTAGGGAGTTAAGGATTTCATCCAGCTGGCTTGTGGTTGATGATTAGTATTTAAGGAGGGCTTGGGTAGATGTTTAGGGATAGAATTTGGAAATATTGGGAGATCAGGAGTGAGAAAACTTAGCAAATCTAAATGTTAGATACATAGCTTTAGAGTGAAGTTGTGGAAAAGTTCTTGATGTTCTTACAAATCAGATTGCAATTTGATAGTCCTTTTTAGCAGAGCTAGGGGTTTGCATACTTGGGAACAAGGAGATTTCTTGGAGGCTTATGAGCTCAAGTTTGGATCTGCCTTAGGGTTTCCATCAGCTTCTGATTGTCTTCAGAGCTGAACTAGCTAAGATTGTATTAGATCTAGTTGTGGATCTTGCAAAATTGTTTCATTTTGTAATTGGCCCTAACCCAGAAGGTCTTACAATCGGTCATGTTAATGCAAATTACTTGAAAAATTTATGGTGTTGTCTATTGTGTTGAGTATTCTGCTATGTAATTCTATTGGCTATAAGGTTTGGAATATCCTTCATTGGAGCTACCATCCTTGACTACATTAGGTGGTATCAGAATGAATGCTTGTTCCTATTGGAGTGAAAGTTTGATCTTGTTGAAGCAGAAGCTTGACCTAGTAAGGATGACCTTGCGAATTTAATCTTATTGGAGAAGAGATTGTGTGCAATCTGAATTATAGATCTGAAGCACTGAACTTGTGAAATTGTGCCCTATTTGTCTACAAGATTGCAGGTTGAGATCTGAATTGTTGCAACTTGGAGATTGTCACAAGGTGGTCAGTGAGGGCTTGTTGCAAAGGGTTTCTCTTATCTTTAAGGATGCCTCTAAGAAGATTGGACCCTAGAGTTATTTCTGATCTTTGTGATACTATTGAATCCCAGATCACAAAGAAGGTGAAATTATATTTTAGATCTGAGATGGAATTGATGAAGAATGATATGGTCACCGAGATCATGAGAACTGTTGCTGATATACCTTAGAATGTTGAAGCCTGACAATCTAATTGATTGGATTGGTGAACTTGAATATTTCTTTAAGCTAGAAGAAATTGAAGATCCTCTTCAGGTGAGATTAGGATAGACAAAGTTGGAAGGACATGCTACTCTTTGGTGGAAGGAACTATAGAGAGACCGAGAAGATGAAGGTGAAACAAAGATCAATCGGTGGAGATTGATGGTGACTAAGTTGAAAGCTAAGTTCATACTGGCTGACTATGAGCTTGACTTGTTTAAGAAGTTGTAGAATCTAAAACAGAAGGATTTGTCTATTGAAGATTATACCGAGGAGTTCTACAAACTTACTATTCGGTTTGGACATTGAGAGCTTGGTAAGGAAAAGGTAGCTTGGTATGTGAATGGTCTAAGATTTAATATTCAGGATCAGCTTGGTATGCTGAAGATTGATTCTGTTGAAGATTCTTATCAATATGCTCTAAATGAAGAAGGTAAGTTGAAAAGGAAACAACCTAGTAACTCCTGAGGGAAAGAAAAGATTGATCACCAGGTGAAGGAGAAATTGACTGATGCAAAAGATGAATAGAAACCTATGGAACCAAAGAAGAAGACAAGTAGAGTTATATTTAAGGGTACTTGCTATAAGTGTGGGGAGGAAGGACACTACTCTTTTGAATGCACATAGAAGAAGGTTGACTAAAGAAGTACTATGATGAATGAGAACATTCAGAATGAACCTAAATCAGAGAACTTTCTGCTTCGGCAAAAATTTCTCGGTACAAGGGATGAACCTTGTCAGATGAGTAACTTGTTTAGGACCCGATGCAAGACTGAAGGTAAACTTTGTGATGTTATTGTTGATAGTGGTAATACTGATAACCTTGTTGCTGAGGACCTAGTTCAGAAACTTGGTTTGAAGAGAATGAAACATCCTTTTCCTTATAGGCTTGGCTGGCTACAAGATGTTCATGCTTTGGAAGTTAGAGAACAATGCTTCATTGATGTTCAGATTGGCCAATACAAGGATCTTGTGCTTTGTGACATTGTGAAGATGAATAATTGTGATATATTTCTTGGTAGACCTTGGAAATATTATTGCAGAGCTATTTATGACTATGTAAGGAATGTGTTTACTATTGAGAAGAATGACAAGAAGTTTTCACTGATGCCTTTGATGGATACAACACTTAGTAGAAGAATCTTGAGTATTGATAGCTGAGTTGAGATTGTAGATCCTAAGAAAATGAATGATTAGTATGAAGAACCAACCTGTAGATTGTTAAGAAAAGACTTGAAGAGACAGAGGAAACTAAAGTGGAATACTTTGCAAGAAAAAAAGGTGGAGGACATGTATGTGAAGAACCAGTTTTGGATTTATGTGTTGAAACCTAAAAGATATTCTTCTCACATATGAACATCTTTTGGAACCTTGGGTGTTTGATGTAGAGGCATACAAGGTTTAGGTAGGGCATTATGTGTCCTCGATGAAACTGCACGGAGTGTTTGTATTTTGGCTAGTTTTAATCAGTTGTAGCCTTGATCGATGGTCTTGGTCATTGAAGGAAGCTCGGTCACTAAAGGAACTTGATAGTCTTTGGCGCTCGGTGAAATTGTTTCTCAATCATGCCTACAGTGCTCAGTCAACACTGGTGCTCAGTGATGCCTAGCATGCTTGGTAATTTTACTAATGCTCAGTATTTTTGACTTACCAACTAGAGTTCTATGTGATTTGTTGAGCCAACTTGGTGAATTAATTATTGGTAGCCATTTTCTTGGGTTGACATGCAGAATTAAATGTTTGTATACATTTGTGAGCTGACTTATATGGCATTTAATTATTTTTTTTGGGGAGTTAAGGATTTCATCCAGCTGACTTATGGCTGATGATTAGTATTTAAAGAGGGCTTGGGTAGATGTTTAGGGATAGAATTTGGAGAGATTGGGAGATCAGGAGTGAGACAACTTAGCAGATCTGAATGTCAGATACATAGATTGAGAGTGAAGTTGTGGAAAAGTTCTTGATGTTCTTACAAATCAGATTGCAATCTGATAGTCATTTGTAGTAGAGCTAGGGGTTTGCATACTTGGGAACAAGGAGATTACTTGGAGGCTTGTGAGCTCAAGTTTAGATCTACCTTAGGGTTTCCATTAGCTTCCAATTGCCTTAAAAGCTAAACTAGCTGAGATTGTATTGGATCTGGTTGTGGATCTTGTAGAATTATTTCATTTTATAATTGGCCCTAACCTAGAAGGCCTTACAGTCGGGCATGTTAATGCAAATTACTTGAAACATTTATGGTGTTGTATGTTGTGTTGAGTATTCTACTGTGTAATTCTATTGGCTGTAAGGTTTGGACTGTCCTTCATTGGATCCACCATCCTTGACTACATTCAGAATGAACCTGAATCAGAGAACTTGCTACTTTGGTGAACATTTCTCAGTACAAAGGATGAACCTTGTCAGAGGAGTAACTTGTTTAGGACCTGATGCAAGACTGAAGGTAAGCATTATGATGTTATTGTTGATAGTGGAAGTACTGATAACCTTGTTGCTAAGGACTTGGTTCAGAAACTTGGTTTGAGTAGAATGAAACATCCTTGTCCTTATAGGCTTTGCTGGTTACAAGATGTTCATGCTTTGGAAGTTAGAGAGAAATGATTCATTGATGTTTAGATTGGCTAGTACAAGGATTATGTGCTTTGTGACATTGTGAAGATGAATAGTTGTGATATATTGCTCGGTAGACATTGGCAATATGATTATAAAGCTATTTATGACTATGTTCAGAATATGTTTACTATGGAGAAGGATGACAGGAAGTTGTCACTGATGCCTTTGATGGATACAATGCTTGGTAGAAGAAGTCTGAGTATTGGTAGCTAAGTTGAGATTGTGGATCCTAAGAAAATGAATGATCAATATGGAGAACCAACCTGTACATTGCCAAGAAAAGACTTGAAGAGACAGAGGAAATTGAAGTGGAAGGATTCGTAAACAGAAAAGGTGGAGGACTTGTATGTGAAGAACCAGTTCAGGATTTATGTGATGAATCCTGAAAGATGTTCTTCTCACATATGAACATCTTTTGCAACCTGGGGTGTCTGATGCAAGAGCATCCGAGGTTAAGGCAAGGCATTCTATTTCCTTGGTGAAACTCCATAGATTTTTTTTGTTTTGGCTGATGTTACTTGATTATAGCCTTGATCAACCGTCTTGGTCATTGAAGGAAGCTCGGTCACTATGGGAACTTGGTAGTCTCTGGTGCTTGGTGAAATTGTTACTCAGTCATGCCTACGGTGCTCGATCGATATTGGTGCTTGGTGATGCCTAGTGTGCTCGGTGATTTTACTATCACTCAGTAGTTCTGGTTTACTAACTGGAGTTTTGTGTGATTTGTTGAGCTGACTTGGTGAATTTATTGTTGGTATCCATTATTATAGGCCGATATGAAGAATTAAATGTTTGTATACTTTTGTAAGCTAACTTGTATGGAATTTAATTATTTGTTTTTGAGAGTTAAGGGTTTCATCTTGCCAACTCTTGGCTGATGATTAGTATTTAAGGAGTGCTTGGGTAGATGTTTAGGGGCAAAAGTTTGGGAGAACTTGGTAGATCAAAGAGAGAAGAGAAGTTCATGACTTGAATACTTAGTAAGTTAGATCTGAGGTTCTAAAATCTGAAGTTGATGAAGTTTTGGAAAATTTCTTGATGATCTTGTAGATCAGATTGTAATCTGATAGTGATTGTAGCAAAGCTAGGGGTTTGCACACTTTGGAACAAGGAGATTGCTTGGAGGCTTGCGAGCTCAAGTTTATATCTACCTTAGGGTTTCCATCACCTTCTGATTTTCTTTAGAGTTGAACTAGATGAATTTGTATTGGAACATAGTTGTGGATCTTGCAAAATTGTTTTCTGATTGTAATTGGCCCTAACCTGGAAGGCCTTACAGTCAGGCATGTTAATGAAAATCAGTGTTAAACAATTACTTGGTATTGCATTGTTGAGTAATCCACTATGTAATTCTGTTGGCTACAAGTTTTGGACTATCCTTCATTGGATCCACCATCATTGACTACATTAGGTCTATAGGTAGGATTTGGTCTTTTAAGTAGGTATAAATGTTTCCATACGAAGGTGATTTGGTCTTTGATGGTTCTTATATTTGTAAGTCCAATGGGTTCCATTTTATGTACTATAAAAAGTACCTTTATAGGTTTAGTATCATCAATAACTCAAAATAACAACTAAATTACCACAAATAGCAATCTAATTAAGAAAACAATCAACAATTAAGCACTTTATGGATCTCTATTTAGGGATTCTAATGCAAATCTCTTAGGAAGCTTCCATTATTGACAGTCCTAAAATGAGAATGGATGATAAATAATGCTAAAAGTTTAATTCCAAATGAAAATACAACTAATTAGCTCTAAATTTTCCTTTTTAGCTCTAATTTGCAAGAGGTTTGATGCTATTCTCAGATTTTGTGGATGATTAATGAGTGATTTATGCCTTGCTTTTATAGATTTTGGCAAGGGTAGGGGGTGTAGTTGAGTTGATCATGATTAAGTTTGAGTTAAGTCCATGGTTCTACCTTTGGAGACCATTTAAATATTTTTTCCTCAAAGCTTGGGACAAGAGGACAAAATGAGTGGACAAGATGCATCCTCCAAGTGAGTGATTGAGATTTGATTTAGGCTTAATCCATGTGAGCTTGGTCCTCAATTCCTATTGGTTTATTCATTTTCCTCCCATTTGGTGGTTGAGAGAAAATAGGAATTAAATAATTCAATTTATTTAATTTGTTTAGCCATGTGTACCCCTTAAATGGGTTGATTTGATTTAATTTGAACTATACAATTAATTAGATTAATTGTAAAATTTATTGATTAATCATGATTTATTAGGTTTAAATTGATTAATTTGGCTTTTTATTTTCAATTAATTTTGGATTAAGGTTCAATTGCAATTTATCTTTGATTTTGATTTGATTTGATTTAACTACATTTAATTGTATTGATTTTTGCCTTAATTTCTCACTTAATTGATCTTGTCCAATTTTAGGTGATTACATTAATGATATGAAAACTCAATATAAACCAAAAATCAATTGCTTGGCATCAATGAAAAAATAACAACTGATCTAATCCTTTTACAATCTTGTATACTCTTAATCTCGGTCTTCATCATTATCACCATTGGTTGTAGTTAATACTATCATCCTTATCTAGAAACTTACTTAGGTTTTATCCTTGATAGTCTTTGTCATATAATAGTGAGCTCCATATCTCCTATAGACCTAGATTATAATTATCAATCTCATTCAATACTTTATAGATTTATTGCATATCTTCTTATCTATCTAACATACATGTCTAAATTCTCATCCAATTTGCCTGAATTTCATCTTTCACCTTTTTATGGTTCAAACTAGATCACAAAAGCTAAAGGAACCAGAGAATCTAGAGTCCCAAGGCAAAATGGAAAGACCTAGTAATGATAAAAATCCTTGGTCAAAATATTCCAATACAGACTCATTTATTGCAAATGAAGAAGATCCATTTGATCAAGAGATAAAAGAATCCATGCAGGATCCTCTATTTCACTAAGTCTTAGAAATAATTGTAGACATAGATAAAGAAAAATAATTCCTCGGGCTTTCTCATGAAGGATTAAAATTACTAGTTTATTTTGATGTCTCCCTCCTCAAAGAACCACCTAAAACAAATGAACAAAAAAAGAATAAAAACATGCTCATGAATCCATGGGAGAAAAAAAATCTAGTGGTTCCCAATAAATACATTCTCATGAAGCCATGGGAGAAATTTTTTTTGGTGGTTTTGAAGAAACACATGCTCATGGGGCCATGGGAGGATATTATCAGTGACTGCCTGGTTTATGCAGAAAGAATTAATGGAAAAATTCTTAATTTAAAGTACATAGAAGCTTTTAGATCTCTTATTGCATTCAAATTTAGAGTGATTGGAGAGTAGAGGGGCTCTAGCATTTGATAGAAAAGGATTGTAGATTAATTCACTAGTGATTACCAATGAATTTGATCAGTTGTAGAAGCCCTAATCCATCACACCAATTTAGAAGTCTTTGAGATCATTTGGAAAGAGATATACAAGTAAGTAATGGCTACTCCCATTGTATTTGATGTGGTGGAGAAGAAGAGATATGTGTTTAAGAGGCATCCATTCAAGTCCACATTAGATGACCTAGAAGGTACATTCTTACACACTCCCATGGGTGTTATGCATGTGGAAGATATTAGGGCATACATATATTGCAAGAAGGAACCAATAGGTTTGGATAGAATAATAGTGCACATGAAATCAATGATGAAACCTAACAAAACCTTCATGGATGAGTATGCACAGTTGGATAATCATCCTATAGTGGAATATGCTATGGCATATGAGTTCTATGAGTTAGAATGGATCAAGATCCTACTCAACAGGATCCATGAAGACCTATTTTGGATAGGTGAAGTATCAGTTAGTATAATAGGAGATCTAATTCATGAGATGACGAGACTCTCAAAGACAAGCATCATTCTTCCAGTAGGAAAGGACACCAAAAAACTTGTAGAATAGGATTGTAAATCAAGAAGTGATAGGTGTGGAATGAAAATAGAGCCTATAGAGGAGAAAGACATCAAATTGATGTCAATGATACTGGGATATAGGTTCCAGCACAATAGCAGAGTAAATAGTGTGTTAGCAGCCACCATTATAGCAGCAATAAGGCTGGTAAGAGAGAATGGAGATTTTAATCTATGTGAAATCTTGTGCACATAGCTAATAGACAACATAAGAGCCATCAAACATGACAAGACAAAGATATTTAGGTTTGGGTCCTTAATAATATATATGTACTTCCATATTCTTGGAAAGGTGTTTGATTAGTATCTACACAAATATATTCCCACTATGCCATAGATAT
Organism: Chamaecyparis obtusa; assembly: GCA_027943335.1. NCBI lineage: Eukaryota > Viridiplantae > Streptophyta > Pinopsida > Cupressales > Cupressaceae > Chamaecyparis > Chamaecyparis obtusa. The sequence continues at coordinate 179,001 of BSBK01011190.1, forward strand.
CTCTCAAGGCATGTACTGAAAGTACATTAAAGGATTACATGACACAGTAATTGAAGACATTTAGAGCCAAAATGCAGATGAGATACAGAATTCCAAAAAAGATAATTGAAAAATACAAGGATAGCATTTGTTTCATGGTAGAGACTGATACAACATGGATGGAGGCTGTTGAACCAAGAACAAAGTGGATTCATCCATTGGGATATGAAGTTGAAGAGCCTATTCTGGAGGTTTATGCTCAAGTTCTTTTGTTAGCACCTAAGGACCCCAATGAACCTAGATGGGGGACTTATGAAGAGAAAAAAAGAGAAGTAGATGATGTATTGAATAGTGTAGCAACAAAAAGAAAAGTTGCCAAGGTTACTTTAGAGATTTTTAAAATTCATGGAGTATCCCAAGAAGACCTAGACAAAGAAAGGAAAGAGAAGATTGCTTTGGAAATAGAGAGTGCAGCTGCAACAAAGACAAAATCTAATGATCCAAAGATGAAGAAGGTGAAAATTGAGAAATTTGATGATCCAAAGGGTAAAACGGATGATACCCCTTCTACACCCAAGGTAACTATTGACCTTAGTTCTCCTCCTGAGTATAGGGAAATTCCTAAGAGGAATAAAGAGATCAGTATTGGTCATCCATCCTTGTGAGTAACAAGAAACCTAGTCTCAGTGTGTTGAGTTCAAGGATTGTTGATGAAGGTGGGATAGATCAAGTTGGAAAGTTCTATGAAAAATATAGTGAAATAGATAAATCATAGATTCATGGAATGATTGTCAAACATATGCTGAAATTTAAAAAGATAGTCCTAGAACTAAAAATAGTGATTCTAGACAATGTATGGAACATATTGGAATTCTTGAAGAGATAGGAAAATGAGGAAGACTTGAGAATAAGAGAGAAAGTTCTAGATGAAAGCCTCCCAGTATGTTCTCTTGAAGAGAAAAATTTGTTGTTATATTTGGTGAAACCACACCTCAGGACTAAGATAAGAACACTACATATCATGGATAAAAATTATGAGCTAGTAGCTAAAGAGACAAAGAAAGCCTTTGACAAGGTATTCCTAAACATACATTGTTACAAGTAGTGGTTGCCATTTCTCCAAAAGATCAACTTGTTAATGCCCAATACAACCACTAGACTTATAGAATACACGGGAGGCAGTTAAGCCATGTCATGAATCCTGAGGGGAGCACTAACCATTTTTCCAACAATCTCTCCCTCAACGTTACCCGAGGGGATTTGAACCTGTGACCAAGCTTTGATACCACTTGTTACAAGTAGTGGTTGCCATTGCACCAAAAGATCAACCTATTAATGCCTGATACAACCACTAGACTTATAGAAGACACAAGGGGTGGTTAAGTCATGTCAAAAATCTTGAGGGGAGCATAGACCATTTTTCCAACATATATATGTATCCATCTACTATGCACATAACTCAAGTTCCTCCTAAGGAAGCCAAGGATTTAGAGACCACAAAGGCACTAATGATAGGTCCTCAAGATTCTACACCTGCAGTGGAAACTCATACAAAGGTAGAAAAGTTTACGCCCATGTCAGAATCACTAAAAGATAACACTATCATCATTGACAATGTAGAAATAGCCATGGCGGCCACAGATAGAGACCTAGATAAGTTTGAGGAAGCTTTTTTGAGCACACAAGAAGCTGAAATTATTTGCAGCAACAATTCACCCATGCCACAAGATTAAGTACACATTGAAGATATAACAGATGGAAAAGAAGAAGTGAAGGAAACAAAAAAAGAAGAGCAAGAAAAAGAGGAAGAAAAGATGGAAGAAGAGAAAGGAAAAGAAGAGGAAAAAGGAAATGAAACAATAGATAAGACATATGTTGAAATGCTAAGTAAAGTAAAGCAAGAACTGATGGATAGCACTCCTATCACTCCCTCAGCATCATTGTTGTCAAGTTTGACACCTGACACAACTAGTTTGGATTCATGGGCAGAAGAAGACCTGATCAAGATCAGTGTCTTAGCTATGGAGAAGGCCAAGGAGAAATAGGTAATGAGGAATCCCCTATTTGTAGAATCAGTAAATATCTTGAACAACTTGTTACCAGTAGATAAGAAAGTGTCCAAGGTACACTCTGTTGATTATGTAAGTGCACTTCTTTCACAGTTCAAGAATAATTTCTCTAAATTGGAAGAATCAGCATCAATAGTTGTAGAGGAAAAGTATACGCAAAAATGACTAAATGAGTTGGTCAGTAACTTCTCACTAGACCTTAGTTCACTCAAAGTTGGACAAGAAACTTTGATAGAGTTTGCAGCAAAAGGAAGAAAAATTATTGTTGATTGTATGAATCAAGATAAGTTGAGAGCCGATCACTACAAGAAAATTCAAGAAGCAAAGGCCATGATAGAAAAAGTGAGGAAATCAGTAGAAGATCCCTCTACTGATATAAAAATGTGTAACAATGTATATCAAGGACAACTTGACAAAATTGAGAAGGCAGAAAAGGAGATGTCAAAGATAAGGGCTAGGCAGACTCAACTTAGAAATGCTCTTGCGCCCTCCCTAGATGTGTTGAATCAAAATATCAAGGAGATCAATGCCACCATGGTGACATATGATCAAGGTCCTAGTTCATATTTTTAGAAGATGGAGAAACTACAATATGCCTTATGCACCCATCTCCACACAATCAATGCATTGATTGCATTTTGGAAACAAGAGATCCAAAATTTATAGATTGCATACCCAGATGTATTTTTAGTGTAAGTACTTGTACAGATTCAGTTTTGTAACACATTTGTCATTAATTTCAAAGAGGGAGTATGTATAGAATTTGAAGCTATATCTATGTAAATAAAATGTATTGTAAGAAGATATAAGGGAGATATAAGATAGAATATGATAAAGTGTTTTTTGTATTAAGGGATAGTTAGTCACTTTTCCATATTCCTTTGTTTCCATCAATAAAAAAAGGGGGAGATTGTTGGAAAGTTGACTATAATAGTGCATATAACTTAATATAGTGTTTTCATTATGGCAATAAAGTCATATGATGTTTTGGAGTCAGTGTTTATAATAAGAAGATCATAAATCGGTTAAGTGTTAAAGACTGGACAGTGCACAAAGTACCCAAAGGTCAGAACATTGAGGCATGTGCATATGATAGAATTATGGTATGCACCCTTGAATTTAAGTTGTTAAGACCATATTCATGCTAAGTCTAAGAGTACATGATCAGAAGATTTAGTATGAGGAAGATACAAAGATTTCAAGTTGCATAGACAGTGAATGCTAGAGAAGAACAGAGAAAGGAGCCAACTATTGGTATTTTGGTTAGCAATTATGTTATTATGTTGTAAAGGCTATGAACCTATTGTAATTAGGGTTAGACATTTTTTATTTTTTTTCTGTAAACATGCTTGAGCCAATTCAATTGGAAGCATTGTGTGTAATCGGTTAAAGGGCCGACCTAGTTAATTGTTTTGTATGCACATATAAATATTATATGTGCCATTGTAATGAAGCATGGAAGTTGATAGAGATATAAAATAAGTAGATCATAAGTGTGCAAAGAGTTGATAATATTTATTAGAGATTTGCAAGAGGTCAAAGCATAAGCGCATCAAAGGAACTGATCAGACAAGCAGTTTCATAGTGCTAGTTCATCCAATAGATATGGTGTGTATCTGAGATCAAAAGGTTGTAGCTCTAGGATAGTGTGTCCCCACCCCTAACAAGGTTATTGTAAAAGAATCCTAATAGGGTCTGACCCTTGACTAGGTCATTGTACTAAATACATTGTAAAGAAACTCCTAACAGGGTGAAGGATCTTCTAACAAGGATCATAAAACACTAGTATAGATTATTAGTGGGTGTCAACTCCCACCAGGGTTTTTACCTATTTGGGTTTCCCCGTAACCACATTGGTGTTATGTGTTGAGTTCATGTTTCTTATTTATGTTGATGTTCATTTCATTACTTAAGCATTCAAGTTAAGTTTAAGAAGTAAAGCAAAAAGATTAAATTAAGTGAACACTGATTCACCCCCCCCCCTTCTCAGTGTTCCAATTCCTAACAGTAAGTTTGTTGGATACTTTTGGAAGACTCTTTGGAAAAATTTGGGCATCAAGTTGAGGTATAGTTCTATATTTCATCCACAGACTGATAGATAGATAGAGGTTGTGAATAGAAGCTTGGGTAATCTTTTGATATTCTTAGTTGGAGATAAACCGAGTAATTGGGATTTTATGTTGGCACAAGTAGAGTTTTCATATAATAATTCAGTGAATAGGAGTACTGGAAAAACACCTTTTGATATTATTAATGGCATACAATCGAGAGGTATATCAAATTTGAAGGATATTACTGGTGAAGAAAAGAGAAGTGTTGAAGGACTAAAGTTTTCTGAGTTCATGAAGACATTGCATGAGGAAGTGAAACATAAGTTGGAGAATAGTAATAAAAAATAAAAAGACACAAAAGATAGATCAAGAATAGACCGATTGAAGAAAGTTCATGGATTTCATAATCTGAGTTGGATTCAACTCAAGTTGTACCTACTACATGATTCATAGAATCATTTCAAATAACCCCAGGTGTCTGATGCAGGAGCATCTCGGGTCCTTGGCAATCCTGTATCACCAAAAACAACTTATAAGTGTAAGGTTTGCTCGGTAGCTTCTTTGGCTCTTGGTGATGATTTCTTTGTTTACCGATGGGGCTCAGTTATTTCTCAGTTCCTTCATTGACCAATTTGGCCCAGTTCCTTCATTTTCTAAGTTATTTCCTGGTGCTTGGTAGTCTTTCTCACTGAGTGATTTATTTTGATTTCTTGTTGAGGTTGACTTGTGCATTTAATTTCACAACCGTAGAGTTAATGTTGGTATCGATCATTTGAGATCGTATGGACCTAGATCTGGCCATTCCTTCTGCTAATGATGGATTTGAAGGTCAAGTTGTTTCGGTAGCACTTGTATAAATATAGTTGTTGGTTGTAGTTTTAGGCATCAATTTTAGGAGGTAGTTGATAGAGGTATCAATTAGAAGATTTTGGAAGATATTTTTTGAATCCTCGCATGTTGGAGGACTATTGTAATTGAATTTGATGTTTTGGCCCTAATCGAGAGGCCTTATATCCCTACATGTATGAATTAATGATGAAATAATAAGGATATGTACTTCTTTCTCTCTCTCACTTGTGTAATTTCTTTCATGTGTGATCTCTACAAGGAGTATTTGGATTAGGGTGTGCCTTTCACCCCTCTTCCTTCCTTGCCTTGCGTTAAGTATTATTTGACTAATCTACCTACTCTTATGTTAGCAATTCCTGGAAAACCACTTTTTTCTCTATATTTCAGCAACTAGAGTTTCTTTGGGTTCTCTCCTAGTACAACAAGGTCAAGTAGTCACACTCTAGTTGGATATGACCTCAACTACTCATGAATTGAGTGTTCATGTCTAGTTGTAGTCTTTACTTCACAAAAATGGTAGAATTATATGTTATCTCATTCTATCAAGCTCATTGAAAAAATAGATCCTCTGAAGTATCTTCTGAGAAAAACAACATTAACATGTAGATTGGCTAAGTGGGTTAATCTTCTTAGTGAATTTGACATTGAGTATGTGGACACAAATGCTATTAAAGGGAAAGTAATTTTAGATCAACTAGCTGAAGCACCATTATTAGATGATCATCCTATACAATTAAATTTCTAGATGTAGATATTTTTATATTATCTACACAATCATGGAGATTTTATTTTGATGGGTCATACACTCAACATAGTTTAGGAGCTGGAGTTTTATTTTTTACACCACAAGGATGTACAATACCAAAGTCTTATAAGGTACTATGCCCCTACCACTTGATTTATCTAGAAACTAAAAGCCCACCTTTATTTTCCAAGCCTCTCATTATATCCTAATTTATGACACCCTATATCGGTAAGGTCTTGATGGTACTCTCTTACGATGTCTTGAACACGGTGAAGCTCAAACTACCTTGCGAGATGTACATAAGGGTATCTATGGGAAAAATTTGAGTGGTTCTTCCCTAGCTAAGAAGCCCATGTGTATGGGCTACTATTGGCCTATGATGGAGACACATTCTTTTCAATTTTCTAGAAAATGTAAAAAGTGTCATATCTAGGGGAATCTTATTCATGAACCAACATAGGAGCTTCATCCTTTTACAACTACATTACCCTTTAGTTAGTGGGGACTTGACCTTGTGGGCACAATTCACCATATGTCTTCTAATGGCCATAAGTATGTATTATCACTGCAACTGAGTATTTTACTAAATGGATTGAGGATGTTCCATTGATCACTGCCACTAGTACACAAATGTCCATATTCATCCTTAATTATATCATTTGTAGATATGGTATCCCTATGCATCTTATCACCAATCATGGGAAATAGTTCCAAAATCAAGATATGGATGAATTATGTGAAAATTTCCACATAACCAATCATTATTCCACTATCTACTACCCCCAAGGAAATGGTCAAGCTGAGACATCTAATAAAACCATTGTTAAAATTCTCAAGAAGACTATCAATGAAGTTGGTCATGACTAGCATATCCAATTAAATCTTTCCCTATGGTCATATTGAACATCTATTCGTACTCCCATTGGAGCCATACCATATTCTCTTGTTTATGGTTCTAAATTTGTCTTTCCCATCGAGGTTGAGTTACCCTCTCTTCAAGTATCATTAAGAGATCGCATTCCAGATGAAGAGTATAGGGTATCAAAGTTGCACTAGTTGGAATTATTAGATGAGAAAAGATAATGAGCCTTTGATCATTAGAAGGTTTATCAGAAAAGAATGTCTCGTTAGTATAATAGTAAAGTGAATCCTAGAGAGTTTCAAGTAGGTGACTTATTTCTCATAGAAAATACTAAAAATCAACATAATCATGAGAAGAAAGGTAAGTTTGAACCCAATTGGTTGGGTCCTTTTGTAATTACAGTAGCATATGGATATGGGGCTTATCATTTTTCTACATCATAAGGTATTTTTTGGATGAGCCTCTCAATAGTATGCATCTTAATGATTTTTATGCTTAAAATCCCAATGCAAGGGTCTAAAAATACAAAAAAATATAAAAAATTGCAATAAAAAAAAATGGTGAAAACTTGGAAACAGATGCTCTTTGTGACAAGTTAGCTCTTCCATCTATTAGAATTATTCTAGTGTCCTACCATTATATATATCCATAATAAATTTCCTAGTCTAACTATTTCCAAATTGTATATACCCATAATAAAAATCCCAACATAGCTTGGATTGTACTTGATCTTTGTATTTTCATGTGTCTTTCTCCATCCATAATAAGTTAGTCCTTTGCCTAACTAGGGGCATATTCTTGACCTAGTTTTGGAAGTGGATCTTTGACAATGGTGACTGCAAGAGGATAACAATAGAGCATGCTTTTTAGTCTTTTGACAAAAAACACAATCAAACTATGTTTCACAGTGATATCATGATCATGACTAATATCTTGTGACACATAAAACAAACACAATTTCCTTTATAAATGTTCAAATTATCCAACATAATCATATCAAATTAAAATATTATCAAGGATCTTTTGGAAAGAAATATATATTCATGAAAAGGATTTTGTGTGATTTTTATTGGTTATGCATTCATCTCTTGATTTCATTGTTATCATGTTTCCTATGCTATTCTGGAATGTCTTTGGCATGAGTTAAAAAATCTTAAATGTCATTGACTAGAATAGTTGGGATGGGACATGATAATTTTTTCTTTTATTACTATTTGTGGGATGCTTTTTAATGAAGTTGAAAGAACAAGTAAATGAGGTGTATGTGCATAAGCTCCTTCATATATCTAATAAGCATCCAATCATACATTAATATTTCTATGAAAATTCTTTGATTATGATGTGCCACACATACCTCGACTCCAAATATTTGTTCCTAGATAGAGGGGATAATATTTCTTGTCTCTTGATCATGTAAGAGAAACTCAAGTCATCTCGGTTCAATTATACCTAGATGCTTGTCAAGCTTTCTATATTAAAATCCATGTAAGAAATACTCAGGTCATTCTAGTTTAATTATACCATGACTCTTTTATTTTCCTACAACAATAAAGAGCTCAATGATGATAGAAAAATTATGTAGATATTATTGAATATGCTCTTAGAAGTTGTGGAGATATGCATTTATCATTATATTTTGCATTCGGGTAAAAGTAAAAATTTGTGTCATGCTTCAAGATAACTTATCACACAACTAAATTAGAGTATTTCTAACTAAAAATTAATTTTTTTCAAACATATGGTCTAGCTAGATTCATTAGATAAGTGCTTCAAATTTCCTAATTGGAAATATCTTTTAAATGCATATTTTATACCTATTTGAGTTTGCTTACCAAAGAAATAAAATTATTTCATAAAAGTGATGTTTCAATAACTCCTACTCTTTTTAATGATATTTTTTAAAAATATAAAAATACCCTTTTGTAGAGCTGAGAGTCAATATTATTTTCATATAAGTTTTATAATATTTTGATTACATCTAATATCTTATAATTTCAAAATACTACAAGTAGGTATTTTAGCATTCAAGAAGATGCTGCTTCAAATAAAGAAAAAAATAGTAAATCATATAAAAAAATTTAAATTTTTTACTTAACACTAGAGGAGAGAGTCTTCTTCAAGAATATGTAATTTTTTTCTGAAAGGTGGAGATTTGATAGGGTAAATTTGACGGGAGATGAAAACTGTTGATTTCGGATAAGTTTAACTTTGAGTAGTTATATTAGAGAAAATATACATCAAAAACCAATCTTTCTTCTTTTTTGCACTAGCTATACATGTCATCTATAAGATATTTTGAAATCAGAGGAAAAAAATATTATTTGTATGTACTTGTCTGGCGGAAACCAGACCCTAGACTTTTAGCATTTTCAAACAACTGAAAAATTGGATTTCAAAAATTCAAAAATTCAAAAATTCTTGTTCAATTTTTTAAAAAAAATTATAGGCATAAAATTTATCCAATTTTAGACATTTCATCACTTTACATCATCTTCAAATTATAAACAAAAATGCCACATTTATGTCATTAAAGTTGAACAGTTTGTGTGTTGTTGACTTTTTCCTTTATAAAAGTGTGACACACGTTTGTACATTTACCCATTCATAGTTAGATATTTCATATTTTTACAATATCACATTTCCTAGATTGTTTTCCTAAAGTGCTCCTTTCATAGGGTTTTTGTGAGGTTTCTCAATGTCTAGGTTATCTTTTTCATTCTATCCATTCTTATAGTGTCGAACATTTTTGTTATTATTTTGGGGACATTAGAAATCATAAAAAAATATTATGCATTCCATATAGATTATGTTCATATTTCATGTAGTTTCTATCATTATCCTTATTTATCGATTGTCTATTTACATGAATTAAGTTCAATTTTAGCATCATTATACTATTATATATTATTGCATTAATCATTTAACATTTTCCATGTATAAGTATCCATCCACATTATATAATGATGCAAAGTGGCAAGTGGAAGCCTTCAAACAGTGAACAATTGGTGAGTTTCAAGGTCTCAACTACCCAAATAGGGGTCCAAGTGCCCAATACTTATCACAAGTATGGTAAGGACTAGGGGAAATGGTTATCACAACCCAAACACCCAAGACAACCTAATCACTAGGCTATGCCAAGTCCAAAACACCAACAATTGAGAAGTTACTAAGAGGTCTCCTTAACCCAATAGACAACCAAACCCCATGAAATGACTTATAAGACCAGGGGTAGCCTAAAATCACTGATTTGGCCTATTTAGGTCCTATTCCTTTAATTCCAATGGTTATTTCACCTACAAGCCACTCATAACACTAGGTTGCTTCATAGACCAAGGATTTGGCTAGTAGCCCTTCCTAGAAGGAAATTTGAACATAAGTCAAAATGTTTTGAAATGAGATATTTAATTGGTAAAGTATTCTAATACCCTTTTTGGGTTTATAAAACATATCCAAGCACCAAGGAGTAGAGACAAGCAGAAGTCACTAATGTTACAATGTTAGACCGGGCTAATAGGCCTAATTAGGTCTCCAAATGCACTACAAGTGATCTTTCTCCTAATAAAATGCAAAAAATAAGTATGGAGGCATGTTTGGATATATAGAAGACCTTATAATCCAAGTTTTTGAGTCTTGGTGAATCCCCAACCAAAGTCTATGGTGACTATACTAAGTCACAAACTGGTGCACACATAGAGATGTACACCTAGGGCTTTACAGAAAACCTACTCCTCTACAAATCCTCACTCCTAACCTACAAAATATGAAAATAAATTGGAAGAGGTTTAATTCCACCAAGTGGAATCAATTTCCCATGGTGGAATTCAACCAAACAACCAGGCCCTATTAGAACCCCTAGTTTTAAGCCTTAAATCTAGGTAGTCCTACTAAAAACCAAATATCTCACAATCTAGGGTAGATTAACACATGAGACCAATTTAAAATGGAAGAATACTAAAGGATCCAACCTTTTGCTTCACATTTTCATTCCCTCTTGTTCGTACCCATCCGTACACTTCAAATCTTCTTAGGAAATGCAGAGAAATGTTGATGTTTTTATTGATTCAAATGCCAAAGTTACATATCTTACCTTCCACCCACCTAAAAGGGCTTATTGAAGGCTTCCCCCATTTGTTACAACTGAAATTTAAACAATCTGACCATTGGGGGCATGCTTACAACTTTTGGCAAGAAGTTGTTAAAGTTGCTAAGCAACTTTTACAACATTTTTGCAACTTTTGCTTTCTAGAAGACCAAACTTGGTCTAAACCTATCCTAGTGATCCAACATGGATCTAAAACATTAAAAACATGAAAATGAGTAAAATCCTATGATTTTAGGCCCATTAACCACTTTTGACCATAGTTAGCCAGGGGCTTATATTTGTGCCAATCTTGGAACTAGGCCTCACAACTTGGTCTAGGTGCCTGACTAATGAATCTAAACTAAACTAGATGTGCTTGGGACTCTAAAGAGTATTTTTTGTTGAGTCTAGAGTAGGTACTCCTACACCATACTCCCCTTGAGTTTTAAAATTCAAGTCCCTACTTGAGGATAACTGCTCCACCGAAGTCCCATGTTGTTTGATTTGATCTTCGGTCAGCCATGTAGCATCTATGTTGGGGAGTCCCTTCCATTTGACTAAGTACTGCATGTACTTCTTAGTTCTGGTTTTCCTAAATAAATTTGTGTCCAAAATTTCTTCTAACTCCACTGGTTTTCTTTGGGGAAGATTTGTGACATAGTCTTCATCTTTGATGTTTGTTTCCTCACCTTGCTCATTCATTGAACCTGCTATAGCTTTGTATGGTGTGAGGTCTACCACATTGAATATTGGAGAGATTTGCAAGGTTGGAGGAAGAGAGATTTCATAGGTATTCTCACCTATTTTATTTAGTATGTTTCATGGACCTACTTTCTTCATTTGTAGTTTGGAGTATCTACCCTTAGGTAGTCTCTCTTTCTTTAGGAATGCCCAAATCTTGTCTCCCACTTTGAAGTGGACCTCTCTTCTTCTTTTATCAGCACTTTCCTTATACTTCAAACTTGACCTTTGTAATGCTTCTTTTACCTCCTTCTACACCTTTGTGATGAGCTCCACTAGTTCTTGGCCTTGAGCACTGATTTTGAAGTCAGATGGTAGTTCAATCAGATCTAATGGTCCTTTGGGATGAAGGCCATATACTACTTGGAATGGAGTCTTACCAGTTGACCTATTTATAGAGTCATTAAATGAAAAATCTGCTTGGGGCAAGAGTGTATCCCAACTTTGATAATATTTCTTGGTTAGGCATCTTAGGAGATTGCCTAGGGATTTGTTTACTACCTCAATCTACCCATCTATTTGTGGGTGATAGGAAGAGCTATAGGTGAGGTTTGTTCCCAACTTCTTGAAGAGTGTCCTCCAAAAATGTCCTTGGAACTTTACATCCCTATCAGATACAATTTTCTGAGGTAAGCCATGAATTCTAACTACTTCTTTAAAGAAGAGATTGGTTATGTGAGATGTATCATTTGTGCTTTTGCATGGTAGAAAATGAACCATTTTGTTGAACCTATCCACTATGACAAAAACACTATCAAATCCTTGCTTGGTCTTAGGTAGTCCCATTACAAAATCCATTGAGATGGACTCCCAAGGTCTTGAAGGGATTGGTAAGGGTTGGTAGAGCCCTTGATTTGTTGTCATTCCTTTAGCTTGCTAGCAGATTGTGCAAGTCTCTATAAACTTCTTGACATCATTATTCAACTTAGGCCAAAAATAGCTCCTCTTCACCATGTCTATTGTCTTATCAATGCCAAAGTGACCTCCTAGGCTACCACAGTGCTTCTCTCTTATTATGTTTGTCCTCATTGAGAAATTTGGTATACATAGTTGTGCTCCTTTGAATAGAAGTCCATTCTGAATTAGATATTTAGAAAAATCAATGTGGCATCTGCCAACCATCTTTGTGCAAATCTGATATATCTTTGCAAAGTCAAGGTCATCTAGGTACAAGTGTTTGAGGGACTCAATTCCCACACTTTTTAATTTAACTTCTTCAATCAGACCAATTCTCCTGCTAAGGGCATCAACAACTTTGTTTGCTACACCCTTTTTATGCTTGATGTTGAATGTATAGGCCTGCAATAGCTCCACCCATTTCAGATGTCTAACAGAGAGTTTCTCTTGAGAATTTAAGAAACTTAATGCATGGTTGTTAGTGTATACTAAAAATTCTTTTGGTATCAAATAGTGCCTCCATTTCTTGAGGGCTTCGACAATGGCATAGAGCTCTAGGTCATATGTAGATTACTTTCTTTTAGCCTCATTCAATGTCTTTGAGAAGAAAGCAATTGCCTTGCCTTCTTGGCTTAGGACTCCACCTATAGCCAAATTGCTTGCATCTGTCTCCACAGTGAAGACTTTGTTAAAATTAGGGAGGACCAAGATAGGGTATTGGGAGACTCTATTCTTCAAGTATTGGAATGCATCATTGGCTTCCTTTGTCCACACAAATTTAGTTTTCTTTTCACCTTTAATAGTTTCAAGCATTGGTGCACACACATGACTGAAATGTTTGATAAACTTCCTATAGAATGTTGCAAGTCCATGGAAGCTTCTTTCATCACCTTGGTTCTTTGGTGGAGGCCAATTAATGATTGCTTCTACCTTCTCAGGATCCATCTTGAGGGTACCTTGTGAGATCACAAATCCTAGGAACACAAGTTCCTTCCTCATAAACATGCACTTTTCCAAGTTGATTACCAACTTGTGTTGATGGAGTCTTCTTAGTACCTTTTCCACATGATCAAGATGGTCTTCCTTGCTATGACTGAATATTAGTATGTCATCAAGGTAAACAACAACAAATTTTCCAATAAAATCAATGAATATCTCATTCATAACCCTCATAAAAGTGCTAGGGGCATTGCTTAAGCCAAAGGGAATTACTAACCATTCAAACAAACCTTCAATAGTATTGAATGCTATTTTCCATTCATCTCTTGGTTTAATCTAGATTTGATGGTATCTAGACTTTAAGTCTATCTTGGTGAAGTAGCAAGCACCTCTTAGTTGATCCAATAGGTCCTCAATCCTTAGCATGGGGAATCTATACCTTGCGGTGATTTTGTTTAGGGCCCTGCTGTCAATGCATAACCTCCATTTTCCATCCTTTTTAGGGGCCAAGACTGATGGTACTGTACATGGACTGAGACTCTTTTGAATGAATCCTCTTTCCAATAATTCAGTGACATGTTTTGCAATCTCTACATGCTGCAGGGGTGTCATTTTGTATGGTGCCTTATTAGGTAGGGATGAGCTTGGTATGAGGTCAATTTGATGGCTAATATCCCTAATGGGAGAGAGGCTAGTTGGAAGGTCACTAGCAGTGACATCTCTATACTTTTGCAACAGTTCCATGACTTCCTTTGGCATAGGCTCTTTTTGATCCGACTTGGTGTTATCCTTGGGCTTTGAGATTAAGACAAAGGATTCAATATTAGGTTCCATCAAGGTTTTCAACATCTCTTTTTCACCCATGATAATCATAGTGGGTTCCTTTTTTAGATTTGTTATCCGGTAGGGGCTTCATAGTAAAGGTTTTCCCATCTTTGGTGATGGAGTAGGTGATCTTCCTACAATGGTGTATGGCATCTACATCAAATTGCCAGGGCCTGCCTAGAAGGATGTGTGAGGCATCCATCTCAACCACATCACAAAGAACTTTGTCCCTAAAATCTGCAATTGAGAACTCTACCAATGCTTGTTCTATTACTAGAGTTTCTTGGCCTTTTGTTAACCATGAAACATGATAGGGGAAAAGGTGTGGCTTCTTAAGGAGTTTTAACTTCTGAACCATTTCACAAGATACAAGATTTTTAGTTGAACCAGAGTCTATAAGTAGATTGCATACCTTTCCATGACATTTGATCTTTGTCCTGAAGAGATTCTTCCTTTGTAGAGGTTCTTGGGTTTGTGGCACTTGAAGGAATACCTACCTCATCATCAAACATACTCCTTCCTCTGGTTCCAAGTCTCTAGCATTAGCATTGTCTTCTTGTTTATCCTCTTGGAAAAGTTGTGCTCTCCTCTCACCTTGGTTATTGTTGTTCCTCTTATCAGGGCATCTTCCTACATGATGTCCCATTTGATTGCAATAGAAACATTTCAATGGTCCATTTCCTCTTCCTAAGTTTTTCCTTCCTCTATTGAAGGGCCTCCTTCCTCTATAGTTTCCTCTTGAATTAGAGTCACTATTTTCTTTGTCTCTTTAGTCAAGGGTCCTACTACTGCCACCACTATTTTATCCCTTGTTCCAAGAGTTTCCTTTTCCTCTAAATTTCTTCCCACTATCATTACTCTTCCCTTTGTGAAAATCCTATTTTCTTTTCCATTTTTCCTCTACCTTGAGTGCCATTTGATAGCACCTATTGACTGTGGTAGGGCAGTGTAGGCTTAGTTCCTCTTGAATGGATACCTTCAAGCCATTTATGTATCTTGCTAGTTTTTCTTCCTCATCTTCTACCATATTGGTCTTCATACATAATTTTAGGAACTCCTCAGTGTATGAGCCTACATCCATGTCTTTTTGTTTCAAACTTTGCTTCCTTCTATGGAGTTATACCCCATAGTCCTTAGGCACATATGTCTCCCTAATCAATGCTATCATCTTCTTCCATGAATTGATCATGCTCTTTCCATTCTTCACCCTCTTTGTTTGGATGAATTTCCACCAAGTTAGGGCTGCTCCCTTTAACTTGGATCTTGCCACCTTTACCCTCTACTTTTCAAGGATTTCCTCACATTCAAAGAATGTTGTCAAAGCCTCTATCCAATCCAAGGCTAAATCTACATTCATCTTGCCATTGAAGACCAGAAAATCTATCTTCTCATCCATGGTTATCCTCCCCTTGGATTTCAAGGCATCTATGAAAGGCCTTTGGTCTGCAGGGATGTGTTGGTTAGGATAATACTCCTCTTCTTCACTCCCTTCTTCATTTTCAGACCCATCTTCTTTTTCTTCTCAAGCTTCTTCTCAAGTTCTTGAAGCCTTTAGTTAAGGCTATGTTTACATCCCTTTTCTTTCTCACCATCTTTACTAACTCACTATTTGTGACCCTTGCAGGGATCTCTTCATCCTTAGGAGCAGACATAGCTTTGATACCACTTGATGCAAAGTGGCAAGCAAAAGCCTTCAAACAGTGAACAATTGGTGAGTTTCAAGGTCTCAACTACCCAAATAGGGGTCCAAGTGCCCAATACTTATCAAAAGTATGGTAAGGACTAGGGGAAATGGTTATCACAACCCAAACACCCAAGGCAACTTAATCACTAGGCTATGCCAAGTCCAAAACACCAACAATTGAGAAGTTACTAAGAGGTCTCCTTAGCCCAATAGACAACCAAACCCCATGAAATGACTTATAAGACCAGGGGTGGCCTAAAATCATTAATCTAGCCTATTTAGGTCCTATTCCTTTAGTTACAATGGTTCTTTCACCTACAAGCCACTCATAACACTAGGTTGCTTCATAGACCAAGGATTTGGTTTGTAGCCCTTCCAAGAAGGAAATTTGAACATAAGTCAAAATGTTTTGAAATGAGATATTGAATTGGTAAATTATTCTAATACCCTTTTTGGGTTTATAAAACATATCCAAGCACCAAGGAGTAGAGACAAGCAGAAGTCATTGATGTTACAATGTTAGACCGGGCTAATAGGCCTAATTAGGTCTCCAAATGCACTACAAGTGCTCTTTCTCCTAAGCCAATGCACAAAATAAGTATGGAGGAATGTGTGGAAATAAAAAATACCTTAGAATCTAATTTTTGGAGTCTTGGTGAATCCCCAACCAAAGTTTATGGTGACTATCCTACGTCACAAACCAATGCACACATAGAGATGTACACCTAGGGCTTTACGACAAACCCACTCCTCTGCAAATCCTCACTCATAACTTGAAAAATATGAAAATAAATTGGAAGAGGTTAAATTCCACCAAGTGGAATCAATTTCCCATGGTGGAATTGGACCAAACAACCAGGCCCTATTAGAACCCCTAATTTTAAGCCTTAAATCTAGGCAGTCCTACTAAAAACCAGATATCTCACAATCTAGGGAAGATTAACACATGAGACCAATTGGAAATGGAAGAAGGATAAAGGATCAAACCTTTGGATTCATATTTTCATTCCCTCATATCCATACCCATCCATACACTTCAGATCTTCTTAGGAAATGCAGAGAAATGTTGATATTTTTATTGATTCAAATGCCAAAGTTATATATCTTATCTTCCACCCAAATGAAAGGGCTTATTAAAGGCTTCCCCCAATGGTTAAAAATTAAATTTAAACCATCTTACCATTGGGGGCATGATTACAACTTTTGGCAAGAATTTGTTAAAGTTGCTAAGTAACTCTTACAACATTTTTGCAACTTTTGCTTTCTAGGAGACCAAACTTGGTCTAAACCTATCCTAGTGATCCAACATGGATCTAAAACATTAAAAACATGAAAATGAGTAAAATCCTATGATTTTAGGTCCATTGACCAATTTTGACCATAGTTAGCTAGGGGCTTATAGTTGTGCCAATCCTAGAACTAGGCCTCACAACTTGGTCTAGGTGCCTGACTAATGAATCTAAACTAAACTAGATGTGCTTGGGACTCTAAAGAGTATTGTTTGTTGAGTCTAGATTAGGTGATCTTGCACCATATAATATGTATATATGTATTTCCTTTTCATTATTTTAAGTCATTATACAAATCATTTTCTAGGAACATAACCATCATGTAGGACATATTTCACATAGTCATCATTGGTCATATATATCAAATTAGAATGCATTTATTTAAATAGAAAATATAAATACCATGACATCATAAAAATATTAACATAACATCCACATATATGCATGAGATAAAACATTACGTCACATCATATAGAATCATTTACGTCTAGAATCACAATATGAAGAATCATAAATCATATGTATGTATATCCACATAATCATAAAAAAAAATCATCATATCCTACAAGTGTCAGTATCCATATCATCTAGAAATATAAATGCATATATGTTAGTACCCATCATAAAATATCCATCATATAGAGTCCATGCATCATAAAATGATAAAATTCAAATGTATAATGTCCAAATGATAGAAAAAATACAACAAAGTGTCCATCAAATCAAAATACATAATGGTACAAGATATAACTCAATAGTGTATACAAGATGTCTAGGCTCCATTACCACCTAGCTTAGTATGTCTCTATCTTTGTACTAATATAGAAGGTCTTGACTCCTCTGTATCACCTATCCATGTATGTGGTCTAGGATGTCATGATGTTGTGCTCTGACTCTCCCTTGGTACTTGGTGATGTACTGCAGTCCTCACAACATATGAGCTCTCTCAAAATCTGCCTATCCACATATCTCTCAACACTTCCTATCTATATGCATCCTTCCAGTAGGTGATCTCCCTACTAGACCTCAACATCATCTTTAGGCTATCTGAATGGGAACCCAAGGTATGAGTGGTATCTAGCTCATCTAGTAGTGTGTTAGCCTCTCTCTCTCTCTCTCTCTCTCTCTCTCTCTCTCTCTCACACACACACACACACACACACACACACACACACACCTCTACCAACTCCCACTCTAGCCACTCTATTCTACACTCTAGCTTTGGGACTCCTTCCTCATTTACCTATGTAAGGGGTAGTCTGACCAAAATGGAATGTACATCTATGTCCTTCTCACCCTATACCTCCCTTTGTATATATGGGTCCTCACCCTGATATCAATACTTAAAGGCTCATCCTATCTAGCTATATATGACATAGGTTCATCTTGTGCAAACTCATCCATAGGGATATCCTATATCAAGGCATCCATTTGTCTGGCTATATTAGCCTCTTCTTATACCAATGTTGGAGGAGGTCTAGGTGCCTCTACCTCTCTCAGAACTTCTATTAGTATTTGTTTGGCTGGTCCAGGTCTCTATACTTGTTGTCTAACTCCTCCACCTCTTATCCAGGGCCCTCTATATCCTCTCCCTCCATCTGGAACATCACCATCATCCCCATCATTTCCATCTCCTCTCACATCTCTACCTCTACCTCTACCTTCATCTCCTCTCTCACCTCTCCCTTGTCTCTATCTCTAATCCCTCCTCTCATCCCCCACATCTCGATGAGGTGGTCTCTCATCTAGTTTTTTCCATCTAGGGAAGGGATGGTCTCTCAAGTATCTCTCATACTCTTTTAACATCCCTAGATCTATAAATCCCTACCTCATGGTCCATGCCTAGAAGAGTATCTCCTATAAATCCTATCAATTTGTCTCAAATGATACCATTGGTCCCCAATACTACCTCTCCTTATGTGTCCTCATGAACTATATCCTACCCTATGGCACCCCTAGGATGTGACCAAACTATCTCAATACCATTCCAGCCATCTATCTCTCAATAATAAAGGGAGTCCTCTGTATCATCCATCTAGTCTCAAAATAGTAGGCTAGCTATCTCACATCATCCCAGGGCTTATAGTCTAGGTAGGACCTCTATATCACTGAATCAATAGCATCTAATGAATGTCATCGGTACTCTATCTATCTCATCTTGTGTTTGGGCTGAATATATACATATAATAAAATATAAGGTCATCTCACACCTCTAAATCTCATCTCCACTAGGTGTTTGATCGCTATATGCTCCCATGCCCAAACATGTAGTAATGTAACCCCAACTGACAGTGTTGATCCCCTCTGATAGACTACCTGATGTAGATCATGGTATCCATGTAATCTCCTATATGGGCATATATATCCTCTCATTGCCCCAAAAAACACTAAAGGAAGTAGCTCATATAGGTCCACATGTCCTCCCAACTGATCTCTAGCTCATCAATATCATCATCTCCAAATACTGCCCTACACTCTGCTAATCCACCATGTCTATCATACTACACTAGCTCCCCTATAATGGGAAGTTGGAGGATGTGATATACATCCTATAAATTAATTGTCATCTCTCTTGTCAAGAGGTGGAATGTACTTGTCTCAGAGTGCCATCTCTTTGCAAGTGCTATCAAAATCCCTAGATTTTCCCTAATCTAATGCATATAGATAATATGGTATAAACCATTCATGAAAATCAAGACTTTTTCTATCTCTAACAAATCCAATCTCAAGTTTTGAGTGATGGGATATCTCTCCCTCAACATAAGAATGTTGGTAATCTCTTCCTATGAATTCAAATAACATCAATCAATAAGGTAATACTATAATATCAAGCACACTTTGATGTATCTATCTATCCTATGTCTACATTTATTACATGTTTATCACATGTATATCAGATAGTTCTATCAATTATCTTATTAGGTACATTAGCTAGAAAGCATGCAATGATGTTGACTAACCTACACACTCCTATCAACAATCTGAAAGAGAAAAACAAACAATACATCTTTTATTTTTGACAAATTCAGCAGCTTATCTTATCCATTCAAGTCTCTCTCATAAATGTGTAGCAGAGAAAATTGTTTGCATAAAAACCCTAATTGCTTGTGAAAAATTAACATTTGCATAGCTTTTCCAGATATTTGTAAAACTAAACTAAATGTTTGTGCATATTTGTTTTACAAATGCACAACCCACTTAATATACTAAAATATTTTCACAAAAGCCCTAGACAGATGTGCAACTAAATCCTAATATTGCAAAAATGAAGTATTTTGTTGCACGTTCATGCACTGCAACTATGCAATCATCCTATAGGTGTGAGGTCCTACCCCGACCCATCTTAGCTTGACTAATGTTTTCACACATGAAACATCTAGATGATACACTATTTTGAGATATTAGACCTATTTTGATAATGACTTATCATTAGACATTATGTGATGATTTTACATGTTTATATGGATGATGATGTTAGACATACCTTTATATGCTTATGTTAGATTCATCCCAACTTTACGATATAAACAGATAATTGAATTTTGAATTCTACATTTTGATTTACATTATCTTATGGAATAGGAAATTGAGATAGTGATGATGTTGATTTCCTAATGAATTAGTTATGCATTTGACTTATGGTTACTTGTTTAAGTGAAACTGAACTTACATATGATGCTTATAGAAATAGGATATAATATGGTTATGTATATGTTGAAATCATGAAATGCAGTTTATCAATGTATTTGTATTTGAATGTTATTATGGATCCTATTTCTCTTTCGGTATGATTATATATGTGATAATTTCATGTGGTACTAATATCTAAATTGAATGTGCAAGATTATGACCATGGTTTTAAATATGGGGAAACAAGGATGGATCAATGTGAAAATAGTAAAGGCCAAGGTTGACTCTATGGAGAGAATGAACTTGTTGTTATGTGTTTTAAATTTGTAAATGTGAAGTATGACTGAATGTTTTTGTAAGTGTTTTTAAGTTCATAATTGGATGAAAATTATGTGTGTAAATGTAAATATGTTTATCCATTTGGCATGTCATGTGTAAAATTAAGTGGTGTAATGTGTACTTTCTTTTGTAGTGTCACTTGACACTAGTGCTATGTGTTGGCATGCCTAAGTGGAATGTTTGACCTTACTCTACCCTCAGGTCACCTTGTGAGTCCCTAGGTGTAGTTAATTGGTTAGGGAACCAAGGCATGAGTCACATCACTTCCCATTTTCGTGAGTTAACTTCACATGGGTTTTAGAGAGGTTAAATTGAGCCCTAAGAAGTGGTTAAGGTTAGTTTTAGGTACCCCAATGCATATACATAGGTATGAGGGTCAATTTTTACCTTTTTCATCACCCAAAGCTTCCAAATTACCTCTTAAAGAGAGCCTTCTTTGAGAGTGACAAATTTGGGTATACTTTCAAGGTTAGTTCCTTCCCCAATGTCTTGATTACCCTCCCATTCCTTAGTTAGGGGCATGTGGCAAGAAAACAAGAACCAAGATATCTACTTCACCTTGGGATGGGGGTAGAGAAGAATGAATGTTTTTGCTATTAGGAAAATGAGACAAGATAGAGAAACACTTCTTGTTATCTCTATTTGAGCATTAAAGATTGTCATTAGTATCAAAGGTTATTGAGTCAGTTATATATGTTATTTAGTTAGTAAATACAAGTAATTCAAGCTACTCATGCTAATCGGTCAAACTACACAAGCCTTCACACCAAGTTGAATTAAGGCATACCGAACATAAAATGATATTAGTTCATATTGAGCACCAGAGCAGTTTTACCGAGCATCAGTGTACACTAATATCAAGTATTAGTAAACATTGAATAGAATGGACACCGAGCGCTAGGATATTACCAAGCAGTATTGACAGTGTTTACCGACCATCATAGAAAATGACATACTAATTAGGTTAGGCACATTTATCTATGTAGATGGTTGTACAACAGAATCAAAAAACATTTTACCAAGATTAAGGATCATTTATTGTAAGATTCCATCATTAATTGCGATGATGATCTTTTGTAATTGCTAGATCTAGGTTATTTTTGTACACTATAGATCTTAGGGTTTTCTCTAAGATATTGTAACCTAATTTTTGTTAAGCGGCAAAAATAGTATGCTATATATTTTTATTTCAAATCTTTTATATGTATGCATCAGAGCTTGACAAGGAAGCTAAGAACAAACAAAAAAGTTCTTGAAGTTTTAGCCAACTTCAAGATATTAGTTATTAGACAAAGCATAATAGAATTCAGAGATATTCAAATTAAGCAGAATCAGACAAAGCTACCAAGAAGTTCAAAGCAAATATATTCACATGAAAAGGTGATATCTATTCAATACTCCATAGATCTGTATCAGACAAGGTTGAGTTGTCATTAGTAGATATATCCTGTTATTTTCTAACCACTATAATATAGTTTTGGTAAAATCTCTTAATAGAGTAGACCTAACAATATTTTTTGTAAATCTCCTAACCGAGTGCACACTCAAGTAGTGTTTTTAAAATACTATCACTAGGTATATCTAATTGATCTAACATGTTACTCCTAATAGGGTAAGATCATCAAAAGTGATCACCACTTGTAACCCTAACAGGCAAACCTTTTCTATCTACAATAGTAAAGAATTTGTGGGTGTCATCCCCACTATAGTTTTTACCTTCTAACAAGGGTTTCTGCATTACCAAAATACTTGAGTTGTGTGACTGTTATCTTGTTGATTTCATGCTATTTACCTTTGATAGTTAAATGAATAAATGATGCATGTAGTGGATTCAAGTTATAGTTGAAGGTTACTACTGTTTATTGATTAATGTTTGAAAGGGAATAGTTTTTGTGGGCACTGATTCACCCCTCCCCTCTCATTACCCTATCTCTCCAATCCAAAAATTGGTATCAGATCTCAGTTCTCTTATTGGACAGTTTAACCACTGAAGGGTAAAGATCTAGTCATGGAGAGATATAAGTTGGACAAAACAATAGAAAATCAAAAGATTCAAATGCTGATGTTTGTTGAGCAGTATAAGCAAGCTAAGAATGACTTGAAAAAGTTACTGGTTCAAAAGAAAGAACATGGCTATTATGGAGAATGACATTAGTTACCATGAAGAAGAGATCAATGATGCATTTGATCACATTGGATCTAGTTTAGGAAGTATTTCTGATGGTTCTAAAAGTGCAATCTCTAACTTGTCTGAAAAGAATCTTCACTTAACCGAATAGGTGAAAGCACTAAAAATCGGTCAAGAATCATAAATGGTGAGAATGATAGATGTAATGAATATTTCTAGATAGGTTGAGCAAGAAAGGAATCTATCTATTGAAGACCGAAGATAGAAAACTGAACAACTTCAAGAAAAAGAAAGTGAGATACAAAGACTCATTGAGCACCACATTGAAATGACCAATAAGATGATGAGTATAAACCAAGAGGTCAATCGAGTAAATGGTGAACTATCAAGAAAACTTGAAGATATTGGAATACTCATGGAAGAAAATGAGAAGTTGAGAAATGAATTAAAGACTCAACAACAACAACATAATGAAATGATGAAATTGGCTGAAGATAGTTCTAAAAGGATTGATGATTTTATGACTAATCAAAGAAGGTTTGGAAGTAAAACTGGATTAGGCTATACTGATGAAGGAGAATCATCCAAACAAGCTGAACAAGTCAACAAAAATCAGAATCAAAGACCTAAGGTGCTGTCATGCTATCACTATGGAAAACTAGTGTTGGAAATATTCAGGACTAGCCAAGTTACTGAGAGGGGAGGGATGAATCAGTAACTTAAAAACTTTTAACAAATTCAGATCTTAACCATATTCCAAATAACATTTAGATCAATAAGCTAACTGCATGCATGAGTAACAGAAAGAATAAAACATTCATAACACTTTGAACATAGAGATTTGGTGACCGAGAAACCTTCCAAATAGAAAGTAAAACTGGGGTGGGGATGATACCCACAAAACTTCAATACTGCAATATAAAGTTTGCTAGTTAAGGCTTACAATGATCACTTCTAATGATCTACCCTGTTAGGAGCAATAAGGACTACTAGGTCCACCTTGTTAGAGGATTTACAAACATACAAAGAAGTATGCACTCGGTTAAGAGATTTTACAAAGACTATTAAGTCTACCCTGTTAAAGGATTTTAAGTTGATTCACCTGTTGGGATGAAATAGTAGATCTCTTACTTGCAACTGTACTTGCTGATTGAGATTCTTTGATGTACTGATCACCTTCTATGATGGATATATCTTTGCTTCTCCTTATACTATTGTAGCCCTTTGTAATTTTAATATCTCTACCTTTATTCTCTTTTTCACATTTCTCGCTTCTTCTCTTTCTTTGATATGATACAAAACAATGTTTATATATCAATCCAAAACAATTATAAAATAATTACAAAGTTGGCTCTCAAACAAGTTAACACAAATATTACTGAGTCGGCCCAAATATAGTTACTCGGTTACTGCAAACTAACTCGATGACTTTCTGATACTCGGCATCCACTGCATTACTCGGCATCGTCATGCTCTCGGTAGAAGTGGAGGCACGGTCCATACTAACCACTCGGTTGTAGTTTCAAACTCGGTATATACTGGAGACTCGATAGATATAGTGTCACTCGGTAGAAACTAAATTCCCTGTTTACCATGCTGGCACTCAGTAAACACTACTCATTTCATCACTCGGTAATGATAACTCGGTAAGCACTATGAATCTTGGTCTGTTCGGTAAACACTGTTATGTCTGCTTGATAAACACTGTCCTATCTTCTTGGTAAACACTATCCTATCTGCTCAGTAAACACTATCATGTCTACTCAGTAAACATATAGAGTCTGAATAAGTGTTGTCACTCATGACAAACATACTTAATGCCAACAATCTCCCCCTTTGGCATTAGTGACAAAAACACTTATTGCCCAAAAAAAACATGCTGAATCTATTTTTGATTTTTTAAAAACTTATCTTTTTCATACTGTTGTATATACATTTCATGTCTCCCCCATACATTATATATACAAATATCTTATTTCACCTCATACTTATATTTCCTATTTCTCTCATATACTTTCTCCCCCTTTCATATCTCACATATCTTATATACTTTCTCCCCCTTTTTGACAATAATGCCAAAGGTGTATATACAAATATTTTACATAGAGATGCCAAAGTGTGAGAGAAAATTAGAATGTACCTTACTTATTAATGCTATAATTCTATCCCAATTTTCTTGTAGAATCTTGCACGTATGGAGTGTAATTTGGACTTCTGTAGAGAGTTCAATCATGTGATCTACAATTGAAAACTGATTGTCATGGATCAATGTTTTTGAGTGTGCAATATGCTTTTACATTGTATCCATGATGGGAAGGATCATGTTCTGAATATCTATTAATGTTGACATGATCCTTGCATCTTCTCTCAATAACTCTGACTGCTTATCAGATAGGAATCTGACTGTCATATGATGTGCAGAGCTTAAACTAGGTTCAAGTTGTAACTTCTGTGCACTAATCTTTAGATCCTCATCAATCTTATTTATTTTGTCTTTAATCTCCTTTGAGAACTCAGCAACATTACATACTTTGACAAAAAATGATGTTACCTTGGAATAGGAGGACTCAATGCTAGTCAAAACTGAAGATAACCCTACTTGATTGATAGCTATTTGCTGAGCAATGTGCTCAAGCACTTTATTTTCAAACTTCTTCTTAGCCTTCTCAAGAAACTTATCTAATCTAGAAGAATCCTCATTGAACTTGTTTACTGCCTCTGCCAACTGTAACAAAATGTGTTGAGAGGAATCAACTTCAACACCTATTGCTTCTATCAAAATATTCTTGGCATCCTCAATGATCTTATATTCCTTATCTCTTTCTTCTTTTAGTTTCTTCTACTTTGCTTTCTTCTGGAGGAGTTCACCAACTATTTGCATTTGGTCTGCTAAAAGATTTGCAAAATCTAATTGTGGAATTTATATCTCCTCATCTAAATCTATGTCCTCTTTTATATTCTTACTCAAAAAATTTGTACTTAGTTGAGTTTTTATACTTAATGCCTTTGTAGTAGAAATTATTGTAGACATAGTAGGACTTGTACTGAAGTACTAAAAAATGATAAACTTCCAATTGATGGAATGCTAACTGGAATACTTGATAAACCAAAAACTGAAGTATTTACAACTATAGAATCTAAAGTACTTGCTGCTGAAAAACTCAAAACTGAAGAAGGTACTGAAGATGGCACTAGAGACTGCAACTCGGTGGAAGAAGGAGGTTGAAGCTTAGTAGATGAAGTGGTAGCCACTTCTGTCATTGATACATTGAGCTTTGTTAGTGATGATTGGACATTTGATGCATCTGTAGGTGTTGTCACAATCACACTTGGAATTATCTCTGGGCTAGATGTAGCAATCTTTACTAGAGAGTGAGGAAGTGAGGCAATCACCTCTGCAGGTATCCAAATTGGATCATCTTCCTCAACATTCTTCTTAGCTTCCTCAATGGCTTCTTCTATCTCAACATTATCAATCTGAACTACTTCTTCTTCTTCTTCATCACTATCATCTTCAATATCTTTTATTATCATGGTTTCAACACTCGGTTTGTGAAGATGATAGATGTTTTTCCAATTAAAATTTGCACTCTTCACAACTGACTCTATATCTTTGATCAAAATCAAACAACTGTTGAATTTTAGTGTCATCTTGTGCTCATTTTCTATCAATGCCTTATTTATTTCATCATTTTTCAAACTTGGCATCAACTGTCTTAAGGTTTGAGCATATATGTCCTTGATAGTTTGTCTTGCATTAGACCATTTCAACTTGACTTTATCCAATAGAACACCTAGAATTTGAGAAGCCATATCATCAGGTGAGTACTTCCATTTTCCCATTTTCTCAATAATAGCATCTTCAATTTCCTGCTACTCTACCTCTAATCTAATTTCATATTTGAGCAATTTGAAATTTAAAATTCCAGATCCTTCTCTCAAATCCTTAATCTTTTGTTCAAATGAGGGAGGAGGCCTTTTGAGTACTATATCATCATTGACTTTACCTGCCTTGCCCCTTGTTTTTCTTGTGAAGACTGCAGTAAATTGTTTTGGTGCCTTAGTGATTGTCACCTTCCCTTTCTTCTTCATAGGTACTTGTTCTTCTTCACTCTCATTCTTTTCTTCTTCTTGTTCAATGTCCTCTCCTTTTCCCTCGGTTAACATTAGAGGTGTTCTAGATTGCATCTTGGCCATCCTCTTTCTGCCTTTGTTAACCGCCTATGGAAGTTTTACACTTAGCTCAATTCTTACCTTAGCTTCATCATATGTTCCAAAGTATGGAGCCTTTGGATCAACAGGTTGATTTACTAGAGCTTCAATTATATCCTTTGTCTCATCAATGTTTACCTCATAAGGAAGAGGTTTCACCCATAAAATCCTAGGCCTTACTGCCTGAATGTATACTCTATCACAATCAACCATGAAACAAATATCATCTTTATAATCTTCCACCAACTTTTATGGAATCCAAAATCTGTTATTCATCTTTTCTTTAAAAGATTCAAAATAGTTATCCATTATGCATTAATTGCTCAGTGAATATTCCGCAACTCAGAGAACATATGAATTCATATTTCTCCAACCTTACTCGGTAACCATATGAAATTAGGTTACTCCCAACCTTGCTTGATGATAACTGATACCGACCTTCTTGTGATCATGTTGTATCTTGCATACTGATTTGGATCTTTCTTCCTTTCAATTCTGGAACTGTTTTGGAATATGTCTATGAAGATTCAATTCCAATGCTTTCTTGGAGACTTAGTTAGAATTGATAGAGCCACCCTCTTCATGAGTGACTTCATTACTTGGACTGGTTTGCTCGGTAGGTTTAGGAATCCACTGTTGTCTCATCTACTTCCTGATGCTATCTGCTTTTGCTTTCTTTTCATCTTCAACTTTGCCTGAATTCAAGCAATTTTTATCTATGTGACCAAGCTTCATGCATTTATAACATCTTATGGTAGTTTCCCTTTTTCTCAAGTGATGCCTTACACAATTCATGCCAATGTGTCCATATTCTCCATAGTAATGACACCTACACCAAGTGTTGTAATCCCAACCAAATATTGCTTTCACAATTTGTTCTGCTGGATTGGGTGTTTTAGTTCTGTATTCTAATGCCTTGTGACCTTGTTTGTTACATTTCTGACATCTGCCTTTAAATCTTGGTTTCTCCTTGCATTCATTTGCTTTATGACCATGCTGATTGCAATTGTAGCATTTTCCATTGAATTGTGCTTTTCCATTGCTCCAACATTTGTTTGAAGTATGACCAATTTTTCCACAATGATTACAAGTGGGTTTCTGATTCTTTTGAGTACCTTGTTTGGAGGATTCACCTTCCTCTTTGTATCCAAGTCCTTCTTTTCATTTTTTCTTATGAAGGTTTCATTCATACACTTGATTTATATCTTCTTGAGATTTCAACATTCTCTCATTGATTTTCCTTTCAGTGTCTAGGTCATTCACCAATCTTAAATTGATTTTCTTTTCAGATCTCAACTCCTCTCTTATATTTTCATTTTCTGATCTCAAAGTCAAGATTTCTTCATTTGCATTGGAGACTTGATCAATAAGGTTTTCTAGCTGAAGAGTTTGATTCTAGATTTCATTGTTCTTTCCATCTATTTCATCTTTCATCTTGTTTCTTTGTTCTAAGATTTCACAGAATCTTGTTGACTGAATTTCTTGTTCTCTTTTCAATTTTCTTACTTCTTGCAGAGATCCATTCTTTTCTAGAAGTTCTTTG